>JAQZBX010013216.1:0-40162 GCA_029593785.1 Cabassous unicinctus | reverse complement strand
GCGTTTCAAGGGAGGGCATCACCAGGGCAGGCTGGCAGGCTGCAAATGTGGCACCTCCTAGGCAAATGCAATCCGGTATTAGCTCAGCCATGCAACAGTGTCAACTTGGAAACAGGATTCTGTCAGCACGTTGAGAACGTGCTGGGGAATGGCCTCATGTCAACCAGCATGTGAGGCTCAGGCTGACCCTGGTGTGCCATTTCTTAATCTACAAGAGAGACGCCACACTCAAAAAACACTTGCACTTGCAGGGAGAAAGGGCTTGCTTGGTGAGACTGAAAAAGCCTGGTGTATGACCCTCTCGAGGGTGCTAGCTGCTAGAAATTCAAGTTTTTAACTAAAGCTTATTGGTCACCTACAGAAGGCACTGTTCTAGGCACTGGAGATACAGCTGTGAAAAAAGCAGACAAAATCCCTGCCTGCAGGTAGCTTATGTTCTAGCGACTATTTGAGTCTAGGAGCCTGGGTCTCTCACTTCTGGGCCCTGCCAACATCTGACTATCCATTTTCTCCATTCACAGCTCCAGCAACTTACTCCAGAAGTGAAAGCATGCTCTGCAGGCTTTTGGAGGAATAATATAAAGAAAAGGCAACGTGGTTCAATTTTTTTTCCCCAAGCCTTAAAACCCAGAAAACCACAAATGGGAATAAGGACAAGATATATTACTTTGTTATGGTTTCTTTTCTTCCCCAAATCTGCCAACCAGAAAAAAAGGCCTTGCCAGCCTACTCAATGAATGTGCGGTGGAAAGAGGAGGTGGAAAGGGACAAGACCCAGCCAAACAGAGAAAAGGGAGAGAAGCCAAGTCAATCTGCACCATCAAAGGTTGGGTAGGTGGTACAGAGAGAGGAGGGTTTGACCTACTAGATCCAAAGCTATTGTGAGAGATGAGAGAAGTTTTGAGAATGGTTGTGGTGGATTATAAATCGAATTTCCTTGCATGCCCTTGGAATGGAGTACTTTTAAATTACTTTTAATTACTAGTCTGCAAAGATTAAGCCATAAAGGATCCAGGATTTATTAAAGTTCATGGATTTTGTGTTCTGCTTTTAACCTGAATATTCTTGAGTCCTTCAGTTTTCTGGCCTTATTTTTTTCCCCCTAATATACAACTAAAACATCATGAGCCCTTTCCACTAAGCTGTAGGTAGTCCAGTACTCACTTCAATTTTCATTAGACTCTAAAAGTCCCTCAATTCCCAGAGCTGCCTATCACCTCTCACTTCAATCTTGTCCTACCCCAATTTTTTTAAATTTAATTTTTAACAAGGTAATGAGTGAATTTAAAATCTAAATATTAAATGGATTATAGTAAAAACTTAAGTCTCCAACTAAACATTCTCTACTCTACAGTTCTACTCCCCATAGACAACCTCTTTCAACTCTTTTAGCTGATGCTTTCTGGGACTTACCTCTATATTTCTAAATAAAATGCTAACTTTGCCATTTTTTGATTTATCAGTTTTAGACATGATGTATTGACATTCTGTATGATAGATGAGGATTTCACTCTCTGTCTCTCCCACCCCCACCCCAATCCACCTACCTCCTCGTCTTCCATACTCCATTAAAATTATATCAAAATTTTTGGTCAAATCAGTGGTTGGATTTGACATTATGACTATAAAAAATGTTCATAGCCAAGAACTGTATCATGATTACATTTTCTTTCTTCTATAGGATTTTGTTTCCCCTAGAGTTAATATTTTCCTCATTTTCATTTACTTACTTTTTGTGTATTTATATTTAATTTTTCCATGCTCCATACTATTTATATACTCCTAAATATTATTTTTCAAATGACCAAAGAAATCAAATAATCTATTAATTAATAAGTTTTTAATTATTGTGTATTCTGGTGTTGGATCCTCTGTTTCCCAGGAAACTCTTTCTTGGTTTATTCCCTCACTTTGTTGGAGCACATGTTCTTAAATTCCTAAGAAATTGTTTATGGTGATACTTATTTGTTTTAATCCTTGCTTCTCTGCAAATGTGTTGAATCTACCTTCATAATTGATTGGTAATTTGGCTGGCAATACAATGCTAGGTTACAAATAATTTTGTCCTAGAATTCTAAAGTCATTTTTACATTGCTTTCATTTTTTAAATTTATTTATTTTTGTTAGAGAAATTGCAGGTTTACAGAAAAATCATGCATAAAGTACAGAGTTCCCAGATACTACCTTGCATTAGTGTGGTACATTTGTTACAAGTGATGAAAGAACATTTTTATAATTGTACCATGGTTTACACTAGGGTTCACTGTTTATCTTGTACAGTCCTATGGTTTTTAAAAATTTTGTGTTCAAGTAATGTATATACAACCTAAAATTTCCCCTTTTAACCACATTCTCCATTGCTTTCTGACCTCCAGTTTGGTTGTTGAGAAGTCTGATGCCATTTGAGTCTATACCCTCTGATATGGAGAACCTTTCCTCCCATCCCCGAGGAAATTTAGGTGTTTTTTTTTCCCCTTTTAATCCCTAGTGCTTGGAAATGTCATAAAGAGTAGCCTGTGTATTTGGCTTTTATCATTCACTCTGCTGGATGGGCACAGTGGGCTGTTCTTTCATTCTGGAGATTCTCATATCCTTTGGTTCTGGGAAATCTATTTTGAATTTGAAATCTCCTCTTTTCCATTTTATTTTCTGTTCTATTCATCTATTGTTGGGCTTCCTGGATCCACACCTTACATTTCTTATCTCCTTTCCTCCTAGTTCTTTCACTTTATTTGTTCTACTTTCTGAAATGTTTTATCATTTTCATCTACCAACCTTAATATTTCATATTTTATTTTGACTAATACTTTTCTAGCTTTTTTTCTGATTGCTCCTTTCTCTGCCCTCGCCTGTAGATCATCCTGTCTTTTTCCTACTTTTCAATGTCCTTTCTTCTCCAATTGTATTCATTCTAGCTCAAATCACAGTTGCTTATAATTTTTCCTCTTCCTTCTCTTTCTCCTCCTTCTACCTCTATTTCTGCTTCTTTGATTTTCTGTGTTTTGGGTTCTTCTCTTGGATGCTTTTCTCCTGTCTGGTTGTCCATTCACATTTAATAGTGATGATTAAAATGCTGATTGGAAGCACTGAAAGTGTGCATGGGACATATAAATAAGTAATATTCAGGCTATTGAAATTGACAGTCATTTGTATATCTGATATCAGTATCTGGCAGTCTTTTATTTGGGGCACTTTTGTTTTCCAAAAGAAGGCTATTCTAATCTCTTGCCTGTGAGGCATGTTTCTGGAAGTAGAAACTTCACATGAATTCCTGTTTCTAAGGCCAAATCTCTTTCTTCCCTGGATTTTGACTAATGTTCTCTCCAGAATAAACCACTGGTCTCCTGCCTCTCTGTGTGAATGTGTGTGTGTACATGTGCGTGCATGTGCACACCTGACCATATAAAAAGTTATCTGTGTGGGTGGAGTGAGGGAAAAGACAGTGAGTCAACACCCTACAAAGACTTTCAACTGCTTCCTGTGTTTTCAGCCTCTTCCTTATCCGTGACTTTTATGAAAGCTGCTGCCTCTAACTTCTACACTTTTCAAAGGTTCTGAGGGGTAAACTGGCTTACACCCCCTCTCTAGGCATCTTAGGCTATATCTGCCACCAATCTCCACCACTTATGACCCCTCCATTTGCTTTCTATTCTTCCTAAAATTTGTCGAAATTTTTGTTTCTTCAAGTTGTCCTTCCATTATATTTATTCATGAGGGTTTTATAATTTTTTAAAAGTTACTTTACTGTCATTTTATTGAATAGCAGTTAAGTATGTTTTTAGAAAAGCCACTTTTCTAAATTCTTGATGTTTTTACTCTAGCAATAGAAATAATTGAGAGAAGCTATGAAATTAAAGTTTCTTTAACATAATTCATTTGTACTTGGTATAAACTGGTTGCTTCTCAGCTCCAAACTCACCCTTCTTTGCCCTGGTTTGTGATACTTGAGCTGGCCCCTGTAAACATTTCTCCTTTGCCAGCTAGCTCACTATTAATCCTTGCCTCTCGGGGGCTGTGAAGGGACACTGCAGGAAGAAGGGCATGTAAACATTTATGTTTATTTCTGGCTACTGTGGTGTAGCCACATAGCACATGAGGCTGCCAATGGTGTGTGGAGCACCCAGTGACACAAACCCTCCAGGGAGTTATACAGCTGCCTCAGTGGGTGAATTTCCAGTGAGTCCTGGTGGCACCCTAATGGGAGGGTTCTCTGGTCTTGCTGCACCCCAGCAGTCGGTCTCCTGCTTGCCAGCACTGGCCTGGGGCACTTCAGTGAACTTTTCCACCTGCCAGAGAACCACAGCTACATTTTTTCCATCAAGATCTGAATGACTGCCTGGAGCAGATGTTGTTCTTTCTCAGTTTGCTCCTTCTTTGGGTGCTCTGCTTCCGCCCTTGAGAAAGTGGCTACTTCTATACCTGCTATTCCTACATTCTTTAGTGCAGGGATCTTTTTTTTTTTCTGTAAAGTGCTAGAGAATAAATATTTTAGGCTTTGCAGGCCATATGGTCTCTGTTATAACCACTCAACTCTGATGTTGTGGCGCAGGAAAGCAGCCATTGATGTACATGAACGAATGGGCCATGGCCACATTTGGTCTGCTTGGTCACTCCTGCTCTTAGCCCCTTAGTTGTTACTAGTTAATAATTATTTTCCCTGTTAAAATTACAAGTGTGGTTTCTGTCACCTGACTGAACCCTAACTGATACAGCATATCAAATTTTAGGCAAGGACTTGGCTTGGATAAATTGGCCTAGCTAAGAGCTCTTGCTCTGGGTCTGAAAATTCCAGCCAGTGTTTGTGGAGAGAGAAAGTGATACCAAGGGCAAATTCATGCCAATCCCCAAACAAACTAACAAGAAAGCAAACATTTTGGGCATTTATCTGTAAACAAAAGGGCCTGGGGAAAGCCAATTGAAATGTTATTCTCCCCTTGTCAATGATAAATTCCAGGGGTCACAAAAATTTCCCTCTAGTTATCTACTCTCTAAAATTGCACACTTATTTTAATATAATTTGCCCCAAGACTTCAGGTAAAAATCAAGGCTCCAGTAAGATGCCCAGTGTTTTTACAGGGGCTTTGTCTATTCCCTTGGCTCAGGTTGGCAATATCCCTGGGGGGCATGTCTTGAATGCTCTCTAGAGCAGCAGTCTCACCCTTTCCCCTAGCTTTACTTAGGCAGGGTACATTGCAATTGGTTAGTTTTCTGCTTTATAAATTGCTGTCAAGTTCCAGGCTCATCTCCCTGAGATTATCCCCATCATTTTTATTGGAGGTTTGGGCATCTGCAAATTCTTCAGTGACACATTTACAGGCTGTCTTTTGCTTTATGTTCACAGATGGCTAATCACAATCATACTGTGTATTTTACTAGCTTAATTCTCAGAGGGTAACCTCATTTCCAGGTTTTTGTTTCTCCACATATTGCCAATACCAAGAAAATGTTGCCTGGTCAAAGATGGGATAGAGGGCACTTACCCTAAGGCCCTAAAGACATGCCTCAGCCTTCCTGAGCATCAGAAGCAAAGGTATGAGCTGCTTCTGCCAGGTTCCCTGTGGCTTTTAATTCCTGTGGCATGTTAGGGAGAGCAGCAAAAGGAGCAAACATGCTCACGGGCATTCCTGATACAAAAGTAATAGCAGTTGGCAAAAATTTTGCCCTAACTACCCAACAATTTTTCTCTTCATTATGGTACAAGCAAGGAAGGTTATAAGAACAACTGTCTTAAATGATGAATTAAGACAGAATTGCAAATAGAGGATGCGTTAGTGCTGGTGTTAGATTTGAAAACTCTAAAGGAAAAGGGGAAAACAGAAAACCATATTTTTGTTTGTTTGTTTGCTCATGTAGGGCTTGGAATTGAGAGGAAGAAGGGACCTAGATCACCAGCTGATCCACTCCCTCTCCCCATCCTTACCAATTTGGAAGCAATAAATACTCTTTCATAGACTATAGGGGCAACAAAGTGCCCCGCAAGAATTGGAAGTGGGTAAGATTGTTCTCTGAGAGTTTAGCTATCAATGTGACTTGGATCAGTGTGGAAAAATGCAAAATACCTTAGAAATAAAATGGCTTCTTGGCTGTATTAGTTCGTCAAAGGGGTGCCGATGCAGAGTACCAGAAATCTGTTCGCTTTTATAGAGGGTGTTTATTTGGGATAAAAGCTTCCAGTGTTAAGGCCATGGAAAGCCCAACTCAAGGTACCATAAGAGGTACTTTCTCACCAAAGTCAGCTGCCATGTGTTGAAGCAAGATGGCAGGCAATTTCTTCTAGGTTTCAGCCTTCCTCTCTGGGCTTCCTCTTCCTCTGGAGGCTCCGTGGGCCCAGCTTCTGCCCTATCTCAGCTGCAGGCTGGCAGAGGGCTGGTCTCTCAGGGCTTCAGGCAAATGGCCCATCTCTCCCTGGGGCTTTAGCTATTTGAGCCTTCTCCTTTCTGTCACATGGCAGGATCTAAAATGACCAAGTTCTCTCCTCTGTGTGTCTTCTTGAGTGAGTGCCCATTTATATCAGGCCCAGCAAAGGGGTGGGGACTCAACCTGAGTCACGCCCTCTGATTTAGCCAAATCAAATAGCCTGATTTTAACAGGTAATCTAATCTAAACATCTCAGCTGAATTTAATGCAAGCAAAACGTATCACATCCAGAGGAATAGATTAGTTTACAAACATAATCTTTCTCCTTTTGGGATTCATAAATAATCTCAAACTGCCAAATACTCTAAGACAAATGATGAATTGACTGCAGGCATTGAAAAGAAGGACGTACATATCAGAAAGGAGTTGAAAAGAGGCAGAGTCCCTCTGATCTTGTCTGCAAGATCCCTAACCTGTGGTCTCCCCCAGGTGGAACGGAAAGCATCACCTTCGGAGCTTGGTAATCTTTACACTCCTGTCCCTGCTTTCACTCCATGCCTAACAAGTAAACTTCTGCCCATAATCTTGCTGCCTGTATAGATTTGCCAACAGAGAGACAGAGTAGATTGATCCTCAAACATACCTATATGTTTGATAGCTCTTCTCATTGTAAATGAACAAATTAGCAATGTGGTGTCTGTGAACTTGATTGATTTGTATCTGAAACTTGGGGTGCTAACACATCAGGTGCCTCTCTTGTCAGTTTAGGGGACTCTACACTGGTGGCCAGCTGGATTCCTGTAGTAGTTATAAGCAATCTTAAGATATTTCTGAACTCTCTACAGATTGTGACATATATTCATTATTTTTATTGACTAGAAAATTCATTTTAGGGAAAAATATGTTGGTCCACCTGCAACTATTAAGGAAGGCAGAAGAATAATGATTTAGAGCACGGACTTTGGAATCAGACCGCATGAGTTCAAAACCTGGCTCTCTTGCCTGCTTTTGTAATGCTGCTAGACACGAATTGGTTTTTCTGTGCTCCATTTGTTTCATTGGTAAAATGAGGATAGGAATAGTACTTATGTCATAGGGTTGTTCTGAGGACTAAATGAGATTCTCTCATAAAATACTAACACAATGTCTGGCACATGGTAAGGACCCAATAAATTTTACTGGCATCATAATAATTATCATTATAAATAATGAATCTGCTTTTTAAAAATCAGAGCCATATATTGTTGTCAATCAGTGTTTTGAGCAGTCCAAGAGAACCAGTGTTAATAACAGAATTGAAAAAATTTATGAACAAAAATTTAAAATTCAACAAATTTCTTTTTAACAACTACTGTTGTTAAGCATTGTTATAGTATAGAATAACAGTTCAAAGTAGTTAAAAAATAATTTTCAGGTAGCAGCAAATGAAAGTAGATGAAATGAAGATAAAGGAAGACTGCAGGGTGGCAGTGGTGGGATATATTAGATAGAGTGGTCAGGAGGTCTCTTAGAGAAACATTTTAGTTGAAACCTGAATGATGAGGAGTCAGCTTTAAGATCTAAAGGAAAAGTTCCAGGAAGAGGGTACAGCAAGTAAAACCTAGAGGAAGGAAAGAGCTTGTTGTGTTCTAGGAACAGAAAGAAGGCCAGTAAGGATGGAGAACAATTGATGGGTGGTGGTGAGGGGTGGGGTGGCAGGAGCTGAAGCTGGGGAAGGAGGGCCTTGCAGGCAGTAGGAGAGAGTTGGATTTCATGGTAATAGCAATGGGAACCACAGCAGTGAGGCAATGGAGCTGCCAGCTGGAGAGTGTGGAGAACCGATTGTCATGGGTAGGAGTGGAACCAGTGGATAATGGAGTAGAACAGGCAAGAGAGGATAGAGACTTAGACCAGTGCAGAAATGTGGGAATGTAAAGAAATGGATGGACCCAGGATAGATTTTGGAAGTAGGGCCTGCATGACTTCCTGATGGATTCAATGTGGGAGTCAGGGCTGGAGAGACACCAAAGAGGACTGCTGGATTTTTGGTTTGAACAACAAGATGAATGGTGATTGTGTTGAGTGAGATTGGGTGGACTGGAATAAAGTGGATTGGAGAATTAAGAGTTTTGGTTGGGATGTGTTTAGACTGTTAGAGTCAATTGGAAATGTGAAGTTTTAGCACTTTAGTGGAATTTGCAGTGAAAATTTGTGTTCTCTATAAAGTTTTAAAAAACAACAAAAATATTTTGAGGAGATATACCGTTCTAGAATCCCTATGTGAGGAAATGCTACTCTTGTTCAATACTTATGTTTTATTCTTGTAAAAATAATATTTAGAATGGTGAATTCCATGGTTAGTGGTAGAGTTGACTATAGACTCTGGGCTTGCTTATCTATCTATCTATCTGTCTACCTATCTATCATCATCTATCTATATATCTATGTATCATCTATCTTATCTATCTATCTAATTCTGAAGAGCTATAATTCTCTTCTGAGGTTCTCCTTGGTCCTAAGAAATTAGAAAAGGCTTAAGACTTCCTTTGGATAAAGGAGGATCATGTTTTCATGCAAATAAAGCTTCATAAATAAAGAATGAGGGGTGGAAATGGATAGAGTACCAAGCTGTGGAAGGAAAATAGATTTTCTTAGTTTTCAAAGAAGTACCAATAAATTCTTATGGAATTATTTGACTATCTAGGTTTATTGGAACTGCCAATGAAAAATGTATCAAGTGATCATGTCCAAAATATAGGCCTTGTAAGATCTGAAATAAATGGGTATTATGGGGATCCTGTTTGAATCCATATATTTCAGGCTGAAAGATGGGAAGTGGCCAGAGAAGTCATTAATGATTGCTGAGAATCCAATACTACGAATCCTGAGCAAAACTGCACACAATGTCCTATAAAAATCTCATTACTTACCCTATGAATCAGCATTCTGCACACTGTTGCAGATATCCTGTAATTTACACACTTATAAATTACTCATTTATAACAGCTGTAGAATGGCAGCTACAGAAGCGGATACAATTTTTTCTTGCCTCAGCTCTGTAGCAGTTCGCCTTTAGATTTTGTTCTCTGAACATCCCAGAAGACCTTGGTCCTGCTATTGACTGGTTCCAAAGTGTCTAGGAGTATGTTCCAATTAATCCAGACTACCTGTTTGAGCCAAACAAGTGGGGAAGCTGGAAACCAACTATGTGCCAGGAATTGTGCTAAACATTGGGACTGGAGAGGTAATAGTCAGTCCCTGTCCCAAGCTGTCCACAGACAGCTAAGAAAACCAGTGAAGACAGGAGTGCATGATAATAACTATTACAGAGATATGGACAGGGTATTAGTGAGAATAGAAGAAGCAACTAACTCAGCTTCTAAGTCCATCGAACTCAGCGTCTTACTCAAGCAAGGAAAGAAGAGGTGAGATAAGGAAATACTTCAAAAGCAACACTTGAGAACCCTCATACACTGCTCATGGAACATAAAATGGTGAAGCCACTTTGGAAAACAGCCTGGCAGTTTCTTAAAAGGCTACACATACAGATACTATATGACCCAGTGTGACAGATTGAAGTTCTTTTATGAATCCCAAAAAGAGAAAGATTATGTTTTTTAACTAATCCATTCCTGTGGGTGTGATACCCTTTTGATTAGACTACATCAGCAAGGCATGACTCAAGTGGGCCCTCTTGCAGTGTCTGATAAAAATGGAGACAAAGAGAGAAACACACACAGGAAAAAGGAGCTCTGCCATTTTTGACCCTGCCATGTGAAAGGAGGACTCAAGGATCGCTAGCAACCAAAGCTTAAGCACAAAGCCCCTAAGAGGCTGGGCCCTTGGAGCAGCTCAAGGATGAATAGACAATGCCTTATGCATGGTACCTCACAGCTGAACTCGGGATGAAACTGGAGCAGCTGAGACTGAGAGAGGAGGTCCAGAAAGAGACAAACCCTATGCTTGTTGCCCACAGCTGAGCTCCAGGAGACAGTAGATTCCAGAGGGGAAGGCAAAGTCCTCAGCAGAGATCAGTGGCCATCTTTGCCACATGGCAGGACCCTGAGAAAGCATCTCTGCTGATGCTTTGATCTGGACATTTCACAGCCTCAAAACTGTAAGCTTTTACCCCTAGTAAACTTCCCATTATAAAAGCCAACCCATTTCTGGTACTTTGTTTTGGCAGCCTTCTGGCAAACTAAAACACCCAGCAATTCTAGGTGTATAGCCAAGAGAAGTGAAAACATATGTCCATATAAAAACTTGTACATGAATGTTCATAGACGCATTATTGATAATAGCCAATAAGTGGAAACAACCCAAGGACCCATCAAATTGGTGAATGGATAAATAAGATGTGGTATATTCACATTTTATTGTACAGCAATCAAAAGAAATGAAGTACTGCTACAACATGGATGAAACTTGAAAACATGCTAAGTAAAAGAAGCCAGTCACAAAGGATTATATCTTGTACAATTCCACTTATATGAAGTGGTTAAATGTATGGGGATGGAAAATAGATTAATTTTTGCTTTGGTCTCGGGGAGATGGGGGATTTGGGAGGTTGACAGCTAAGGAGTATGGAATTTCTTTTGGGGGTAATGAAAATGTTCTAAAGTTGATTTCAGTAATGATTACACAACTCTATGAGTTTACTTAAAAGCCACTTAATAGTTCACTTAAATGGGTGAATCATATGATATGTGGATTAAATCTTAATAATGCTGTTAAAAAATAGAGATACCTGAGGATGAGTTGGGGAGAGGACATTCCAAAGAGTGATAATAATAAAAAACATCCACCCTATCCACAAGTCCTGTTGACTCCACATCCAAAATATATCCCTGATCCTTCTAATTTTCTATCTCCATTGCCACTACCCTTGTCCAAGCCACCATGATCTTCCATCTGGACCGTTGCAGCACTACCAATTAACTCCACTCCTGTCTTCTGTGCTGGAGAGTCTAATGGCAACACAGGACTATTTCTCCTTCTCTGTAGAAGTCAAAAGTGTGGGAAGCTCATTTTTCAGAATCCCTGCTGGCAGGATTCCAGGTTGGGTCATGCCAGTGAGAGAGGCTGTCGAGACTGGGAAGGCTGAAGGGAAGCAGAGCCGTACCTGCTCCCATGGCAGCAGTGGACAAGCTTTGACAGAGGCTCCCAGTCGTCCTCCTGTGAATCACCCACTTTGTTGGCACTGCGGGTACTGGGAACCCTGGGCATGGTCTCCTGGGCTTCCTGCCCCTGCTGATTTCCTGAATACCGATGGCACTTCCCTGATCGTATTCCCACTCCCAGCCCTACTACCCATCTTTTAGTTTCTCATTCCTTATATAAAACCCATTCTTGCTTGAGATACAGAATGTGGGTTCTATTTTCCTGATTCATACCCCTCCATTCTCTACTCCCTACTGCAACCAGAGTCATATTTCTAAAATGCATCACTACATTTTACTCCCCTGCTCAAAACTTTCTAACAGCTCCTCCTACACTTAGAATCAAATCTGCATTCCGTACAAAACTCTCATCATCTGGACTCTGCTCCCTCTATCTTCTCCTTGCTCCCTCCTCTTTGCTCATGCCCTTCCACATTTTTCCTGTTCCTCCCATACGTCAAATTTATCCCACTTGAGAGGCTTTGCCCTTGATGTTCCCTCTTCCTGGAACACTCTACCCCATAGTTTTCAGGGTCAGCTCCTTCTCTCACCAGGTCTCCACAGAGCCATTTCTGGAGCACCTTACTCAGTAGCACCCACCTTCTGCATCACATTCAGTCATAAGTCCAAATTTTATTTTCTTAGCTCTTATAACCTGATGAAAATCACCTCATTCATTTATTTCCTTTCTTGTTTATTACCTGTTTTCTTCCTGGAGTGTGAGCTCCATGCAAGTAGTAACTTTGAATCATCACGGTACATCCAGTGCCTAGCACCATCTCTGACACACGGTTGCTTAGCACACTCTTGTTTGGTGAATGCGTAGAGATGCGCTGGCGGGAGAGAGGGAAGAGCATGTTGAGCCTACCATAGTCCATGGTTGGAATTCCATCGTGTGAGGTAGTGATGGTGGTTGGAGGTGAAGGTTGCAGAAGATGATGTGGCCTTGTTATTTCCTAGCTGCAAAATTTTGGAAAAGGCATTGAAGCTCTCCAAGGCTCCAGTTCTTCACTTCTAAAATGGGATTTCTAAAACTGAACTTGTCAGGTTATTGCGGGAATTAAACGTGTTTATATGTGTGAAAACCTTGTGGAAATGACAAAGCGGCCTACTCATGTATTTAACACAATGTTATTTTGCATCTACTAGGGACTAGGTTCTGAAAATCCAGATATTAAAGAAGTTGTATCAGACACAAAAGGACGAATATTGTATGGTTTCCCTAATATGAACTAAATATGGTGAGTAAACTCATGGAGTTAAACACTAGAGTATAGGTTACCAGGAGATAGAATGTGGGTTGAGAAGGGGGAACTGATGCTGAATGTATGTAGAATGTTTAATAAAGTGGATTTTAAATGTGGGGAAATAACTAGAATTGATGGTAACACATGACAGTGAGTGTAATGGATAGTCTGGGGAGGTTAATGTCAATTGAAAGAAAGCCAGAGGATAATCTAGGGACTGTATAACATAGTGATTTTGGTGGTTGGAAGATGATTGTAGTTAATAGTACCAACACAAGAATGTTCCTCTATCACAAGGTGTTAAGAATATGGAGATACATGGAAAAATACCAATAATGTAACATATAGACTATAGTTAACAGTAATATTGTAATATTTTTACAGTAATGGCAAAGAAGTTATATCAATGCTAAGGGTCAATAATGGGGGTATATAAAAGGGTATGGAATTTTTTTCTTTGGGAGTAATGAAAACATTCTGAAATGGATTGAGATGATGGCAGCACATCTCTGTGATGAAACTGAGAGCCACTGAGGGTACGCTTTGGATGAACTGTACAAGGCAGGGGACCATATAACACAATGAACCATGTGGTGGAAGATGGACTGTGGTTAATAGTACAAATATGAGAACATTTTCTCATGAACTATAACAAATATACAATACTAATACATGGTGTTAATAACAGGATGGTTTGTGGGAAAGATATGCCAAATGTAAGAAATGGACTGTAGATAGCAGTGATATTATTGTCACAACAATGTAAGGTGTTGGTAGTAAGGCAGTATATGGGAATCCTGTGTGGTATGCATGACCATTTTGTAAACTCATAACTTCTCAAATGAAAAAATATGTGCCCCCGGCCCTTGAAGAGCAATCTGTCTGGAAAGGAAGAGAGACCCACAGGAAGTCATAATGAGTGTTTTATGTGATTATTACCTCAAGCCCAGGTGTCAGGATCTCCAGTTGTTTCTAATTACATGGTGCCAGTTTGTCAGCGCCGTGTCTCGTGTCTTCCACGGCCTGCCATGCCTGGGGTCTCATCTGGATTCCCGCACTCAAGAGGCCCCACCTCTTCTATTGACTGGAGGGCTCAGGCTCTCTTTCAAAACTTTGGGATCAGAAAGCCCTGGCCTCCAGACTTTGTAACGTGAGTTTCCTTTTAAAACAGGCGGTTCTTTACTCTCCTTACATCGTCTCTCCCAGATGCCTAAGTCAGTGGCTGTTTCAATGTGACTCTATTTTTCACACACAGGTTTTATCCTACCTAATCTTTTTACCACCCCATCATTTCTCCTCTTCCAAACTCTCGTTTCTCTGCTAAATTGTGCTTTGCCCCATCTTATTTTTCACAAGCTACTCTGATCCTTGGTGACCTGTGGCTTTGTTCCTATGCCCCTTGATGTTCCCAGCATCCACAGGAATCTCCTCTGTGCCCCTCAAAGTCTTATCCACGTCCTGAAATTGGTTTAGGTGCAGTATAAGACAGCATGTCTGTTTCTGAGCCTGTTCTGACATAAGGCTAAGAACTCCTTTAGGATGAGGACTGTGTCTTCATCCCCTTTGTCCCCTTTGTCACTGTACATGAGTATGGCACAAAGTGATTTATAGGACGGTTGCTTGATGGACTATCATGATGAGAATGCCTTTAAACCCATCCTCGCCCTCCATTTCACCTAAGGAAAATAGTCAAGCAAATGGGTGTTTATATTTGGTGTATCTGACAGCTGATGTACCTACTTCTTGTTTTCCAGACAGATGTGTGGGTGGTGAGCAGACAGGAGAAGGTCTTCCACACTGAAGAGGGCACTTTCTTTGCCCATGGAGATTTAGCGATGACATTGCCTGTCCTGCTGTTCCTCACAGTGGAAATGAAGGCAGCATTAGTCTCTTCTCTTGCCCAACCCTGTTCCTCTAAAACTAGCCAGGGTGACGCGGCTGCCTTCAGGATCAGTGGGTAAAGAGGAAGAGATGCTGTGTCTTACTGCTAGATTTCAAGATTTCTCATGGGGTTTGTTTCCCTCTCTTCATTGTGCAGTTGAGGGACTAAGCAGGGTTGGTTGTTTTCCCCGCTTCTGATTCACCCCAGGATTGAAATAGCCACTGTGTCAGAGAGGAGAGTCTGCTGGTGAGGATGGAAGGAGAATGAGGGGGTGGACTTTGATTAGAAATGAAAAAAAAACAAAAGAAACAAAACAGGGAGATGCTTTCTTCAAAGATTTACAACATGTTCACTCAGTAAACTTATTTATTACCCAAAGCTGACTTCATTTGGAAGATTAATTTGGTATAAAGTCTATAGGCAAATTCAACTTAACAGATTCGAAAAGTTTAGGCAAAGGAGTAGCTGTCCTACCCTGTCCATCTGTGCGAATTTCTTTTCTTATGTTGGGGTTGGGGGTGATGCACGGAGCAATCAGTCCTTTTTAAAGCCAGCAGGAATGTGATTGTGCCACCGTGGATCTGAGGCTTCATAAAATCTTCATCTTTTTCCTAACAATGCCTGCTTTTGATTAGCTCTTCGTTGGAATGAATGTTTCCCCCCTTAACTACAGGTCTGACTGTGCATTTGTCAAAATGGTGATCAAGGGCTCTTTCTTCTTTTAATAGATGTGATGTGTCCATTCGAAAGGGTTCCTTCCATAATTAATAATAATAAAATCTTGCTACCTGTGGAGAGCCAAGACATTGAAAAAGAACCAGGGAAAAAAGAAGGCAGTGCCAGCAGCCTAACAACAGAGCTCCTCTCCGACTTCCCCTCCCCTTTCTCCGACTGCACCTGCTACTGAGAGCCCCCGCCTGCCTTGGGCTTGCTTTTCCCCTCCACGTCTGCTATGGATGCTGTATTTGCCCAGGAGAAAGACTTGGATTACAATTAGAAGCTGTATCTCATTTAGGAGGGAAATAAGGCATTTTGTTCAGATTACCTATTTCAAACCAGAAACGCCTCCCTGATTGGGGTAGACAGGTTTTGTTTTATTTTGTTTTTTCTCTTTCTTTCTTCGTCTCTCACCTTAACACAAGTCATTCCCCTGTGGGGCTGTGTCCAGGGATTGGCTGGAAGGAACTCTTGCCTTCAGCTGTGAACTCAGGACCTGGCTCAAAGTATGTGTTCAATAAATAGATACTGAATGGACAAATGAAACTTTTCATCTTTGCCTGGAGGAACAATCTTTTTGCTCATCATGGTGGTGGAGGAGGCGGAGGGGTGGGAGCAGTTCTTTGGCAAAGAGAGCCGGTAGAACCGTCATTTGAATGTGGCAAATCAAGGTGCTTTCCTTTGACATCTCAAGCTCTGCTTCTTAAATGTTAATATAAGTAATGAATTATGGATGGATGTGTAGAAAGGCCCTGATAATATATTTGATCTATGCCTTTGTAAACGTAAAATATCTCTGACAGGATACCTGAGAAATTTGTAATGGTAGTTACTGCTGAGGAAACAAATTGGGAAACTGCTGGCAGAGACGGGAAGTAGACCACATTTCACTGGATAGCCATCTGGTACTATTGGAATATTATGTCATGTGATTGTAGAGCCTTTACAAAATATAATTAAAACATAAAAGAAAAATCTGATGGAACTGTCCTGTTTCTTTTCTTTCTTTCTCCTTTCCATTGGACTCTTCTCTACTCGTCCCCATCTGGGGTAGAACGCTACACTCAACGTGTTACCTGAAACCTTGAGTTAAGAAGAAGGCTCCCAGTGGGTAGCCCTAGTATGCCGGTTTCTATTGGACAGTTCCACAGGATGAGGGAGAAAACCTGCTTGGCTCACACATTTAAGAGGATGCAGGGTCCAGGTTAATGACTTATGGAGGTTCTCAGGGGAATATAGGGATCTATGGAAATAAAGCAGTTTTCCTGTTTCATATTGATGATGTACTATGGAATACCTAACACCCAGAATTGCATAGAGCAAGGAGCTGCTTTGCTTCTTCAGATGAACCACTTAATGTAGGCTCACATCCCAGTAAGAGGTGATTCTGGCCTAGATTTTTCACTTGGAAAATTCGCTGGGCTTTTATATAACAACCACCTTCTGGAGAGTCCTGCGCAACTTGGATTATTTATAATAATCATAGTTAATATTTTTGAGACTCTCCACAGAAACCAGGTTCTGTTCTAAGACATTTTATGTATATATGGGTATGGGTGCCTCCAAAACACATCTGGGAGACTTGCCACATTTTTTTTTCCCTAAATTAAATCAATTTTGGTCCTAATGCTTCACTTGGCATTGTTGGGGAAAAAAGCCCAACTTTTAGTCTCTGTCTTCCTTGAATTGTACCAGAACCCCAGGGCTAACAAAGTTCAGGAACAAGGGGAAAGAGGCTTCCATACATCAAGTAGTGGGGCTCTCCATTGAAGGCCATTGTTGCCTGGGCCCTCAGAGTCCCTCAAATCTGGACAGCTCCATTGGTGGCCGTGCTCCCTCTCTGCCTGGCTGGCTGTAGGGGCCCATGTCACTGCTTCATGGTCTTGAGACTTAGGATCCAGACTTCACACCATTCACATGGCCATCCCTAACTGAGATCCTGCTTCCTCCGGACACAGTGTCCTCACGGTCCTGGCCTCCTCCCCTTGGGGAAAGCACCAAACCAATATCTTATCCCAATCTTAGGTACTCAAACCCTTGAGAATTGAGCTCATCCCTTTTTGGAAGAATAGCACGTCCCAACCCTCCCATTTCTAGAAAAATCAGCTTAACTGCCTGTGATGATTCATTTTATGTGCCAGCTTGGCTAGGCTATGGTGTCTAGATGTTTGGTTCAACACTAGCCTCTTTGTTGTTGTGGAGATATTTCATGGATGGGATTAGCACTCAGATGACCTTAAATAAAGGAGATTATCCTCAGCAATGTGGCCTTGTCCAATCAGTTGGAGGTCTTAAAAGCAAGTATAGTACAAAGGGTTGCAGGGATCAGAAGGAATTCTGCCTCAAGACTATACCCTCCACTCTTTCCTGAGTTTCCAACCTATGGAATTTGAACTTGACAGACCCCGTAGTCACACGAGCCATTTCCATATAAGAAATCTCTTAATACACACACACATGCATACATGGACACATCCTGCTGATCCTGTTCCTTTGGAGAATCCTGACTGGTACACTGCCCTTTGTGAGACCAGACTTTGAAGAACAAAGGCCTATTTGGGGTTGTCTCTAAGGAAATGGAAAATGAGTGTTTTGTCAGAACTTAAATGAGAAACCCTGTTACTCTTATCTGGAGGGAACCTCGTCCTTAGGAGCCAAGACCCGGCTAACCCTCAGGGCAAGAATGGGAAATGCTTCTTTCATTTGCTTTAGGAAAATCTAAAGGAGTAGGAAAAATAGCCCTACTTTCTCAAGGCTCACACAATCACTTACTAGGTATCTTTAATTCTTGCATCCTGATGGGGGAAGGGATTAATATTGCAATCTTTTTTCTTTTCTTTTTTTTTTTTTCAGATAGGGAAACTGAGACTTTAGAGAAGGAAGGTAACTTGCCCAAACTAGGTCCTTCAGGTAGTACCTGTACCCCAGCAATTTGACTCCAGACCCATATATCTGCACCCCTCTGCTGTGTGGCTTTGTGTTCATCTCAGTGTGCAAGAGTAGATGCCCATTAGCTTTTGAGACAGCTAAGGGTGACGATTCTGGCTTTGCCACTCCCTAACTGCATGATTTTGGATACGTTGTGTAACTTACCCATCCTCCTTCCTGGCTACACTAGCCATCTGCTTTCTGCTTTCAACTCAGGCCCATTTACACTTTCTTTTCCTTCTGCTTAAAATGTTCCACTCCACCCTATTCTCATGGCTGGGTTCTCATTCAATGTTAGACGCAAATGTCCCCTCCTCTGCTCTGAAGCACCCTAAGGAAGCAGCAACCCCTCTTCTTTGCACCAGTTGCTCTTTAAGAAATCAAACTATTTCATCCCTTTCATAGTGCTTGTCAGTTCTTGAAATAACCTTTTAATTTGCTTTTTTAAATGTTTTTTTAAATGTGTCTCTATTAGAATGTCAGCTCTTTCAAACTCACCACTGCATCTTTAGCACATAGGACAGTGCCTGGTCCATAATAAGTGCTCAGTAAACATCTATGGCCTTCCTGCTCTTCTGACCGTTATGCTGTTTTCATCTATAACATGGGGATGAGATTAGTTACTTGCAGCATCGCTGTTAGGAATTGAGATAATACATGCATCAAATTCAGTGCTTGGAGCACCATAAATGGTAGGTGCTCTGGTGGCCATTTACTACCCAAGGGCTTGAAAAAGTGTTTTTCTGAACGTAATCTTAGCAGAAAAGTGATCCCCAAAGCATTGCCTTGCCTGTCCTCAGCTTTGGAAAAAATAAATCACATTTTCTTTTAAGGATGATGTAACATCACCACAAAAGAAACTTTTAGCCCCATACATCACTTCTCTCTCTACCCACTCCTTGCATCTCCCTCCTCGGGAAGGTGCTCACGTTGACCATGTGTGTTATAATCTCCACTGTATTTCTGTCTGCTGTGATGATTGATCTTTCACTAACAAATCAGCCTGGATGGCAGAGCAGCTGCTGTCCCAGTCTGCCTTTGATGGAAGGCGTGGCTGCTCTGTAAATCATCGGCGCAGAGACTCCGGCCAAGTGCTGCTCGGGTACAGCTTGAGAAGCGGTCTGTTTCCACAAAGCTGTGTGCTGTTGAAGAGCCTCCAGCCAACCTGCCATAGGTCTCTTCTCCAGGTGAGGTGGCAGGCTTTGGGTTTGTGCTTGCACTGGGGCCAGAGGGAACTTGTCCTTCAATGGTGTTCCTTTGCATGCTTGAACTTTCATAAATTAGAACGCAGCTCAGCATGTAGGTCGGGAAGCCAGGGCTTCATGGGGAGTTGGTTTGGCCTTTTCATGACTAATTATAATAATAAAAGAATGGAAAGGGTATTTGAACATATTTTGGTGATTAAAGTATTTATACATCCTTAGGGACCTCTCCTCCCTGCTCCATTTATGACGTAATGAAGAACCTGTTCAGGTTGGGGTCATTTGTATGATCTCTGGTAGTGTGCCACAGTTAGAACCCAGCAACAGCTCATCAAAATGATGATGATGGTGAGTGCTATCAATTATGAAGCTTTACCAGGTGCTTTGCATCACTAATCCCTTTATAGACAGATGGATTTAATCTTCTGGAAATAATGAGCTAAGGAAACAGGCCAAAGATCTATATGGTTGAAATGCATAGAGATTGTTGAGACAGAATCCTGAGTTTAAAATTTAGAAAGTGGAAAGTAACATTGATCCAGAACCTGCACCAGATTCATTTCTTTCACGTAAAGTATACCTCCCACCAACACTGCAACTTAGGACTTTGCCAACTTAAATTTTCACAGGTGAAAACTGAGTCACAAGATTCAGTAGCTTGTCCTTGTCCAAGGATGCAGCATTGGTTAGTGGCTGAGCCAGGATTTAAACCCAGGTTTGCCTCACTCTAAATTCTAGTTATGCATAGAAATGGTCTGAAGATGGTCCATATTGGATGTAGATAGTAGGGTGAGAATTCATCCACTGGAAGAGTTTTTCCTCTGAGCCTTAGAGTTTTCTTCCATTACTAATAAATAGGCAAACCAGTCTCTAAGAGTAAAACTAGAAAACCCTTGGCAAAGACCATAAAACCAAAAAGATCGAACTATTCAAAGCTTTCACTTTATCATTATTTCTGCTTCTAAGCTTGTCACCTTTATAGTCTATTGACTTAATAAAGGAAGGTAATACTCAGTGATACTGACAGAGCGGTACACTGCATATTATATAAACTGCTCGGTGCAACCCCATCTGATTGCTATAGAGACACATATTCATACTTTTCACCATCCTAACCTATAATCATAACCCAACATCCATTTAAACTAAAGCACTGTAACTCTTTTTAGGAGTAGAAAAAAACACTTGCTGCTTTTTACTGGTTGATTTATTGTTACATGGCAATATTGGGTATATTAAATTTCATATTGGCACTGTCATTTTCACCATAAGTCTTGTGCTGAGGAGCTCAGAAATTATTTCATTTTAAAAGGGACATTTATTGCACTGTATAGGCAGGTATGCAATTCCTTGCTCTAAGAAACCCATGGATTATTTTCCTTCTGAGTTGTGAGAACTTTTGATTTGCACTTCTTGTGTCATTTGAGTGCAAATAAAGGGTGATTTACTGTTTCCATTGGCATAAATAATGTTCTGTTGGTTTCTGCATTATTTTCCAACACCCACAATTGATAGTACCTTACAGTTTACTAGGCAGAGAATTCAGGCTTTTATTGTAAATGTCAGGGACAGAGAATGGAGAAACAGCTTTGAATTTCAACCTAATGCTCAAATGGGTCCCTAGTCGCATTGGAAAGAGATAATCCAGTTATGTTGGGCAAGTGCCACAAAGCACCTGTCCTTTTCAGTTCATTCCTTGGAGCTACTAAAGCTCCTTGGGGAATGTGGTAATCTTTTGATCCTTAAAATGAGATAATTCCCAGGATAATTTATGCTTTTAATGAAGACAAGTAGTCTCTTCTGCTGTGGCTTCTTCCCACCCACCTATTTTCTCCATTCTTCTCTGCTCTGACCATTTATCATCAATTTCAAAAGATACATGCCAGTTCTTATAAGTATCATGTGGAATTCTGTCATAACACAATTTTCTGAGGATCTCTACAAAGCAAATATGACAGAATATTTGTTGCTGATCCAATGTCCATTTTCTTCTTCTGCCTTAGTTATAAAACCTGATTTTATTTGGAGTGGCAACATGGCTATCTGAGATATGCATTTCCCAGCCTCTATCACAAATTCATGTGGCTATTCTGGCTAATGAGATGGAAACAAGTTATTGAGTGGAACCTCTGGAAACTGTGATACAGGCTGTTGGTGTGGGCCCATTTTTGCTTTTCCCTTCTTACTCCTACTTCTGGCTGCATTGTGTACATGATGGCTGGAGCTCCAGTAGCTGTGATGAACTAGGTGGCAACCTTTAGGTCTTGTAATAAGGATGGTGGAGCAACATAATAGAAGAATTCTGGGTGCCTGGTGACTTAAATGAAGCCAATATGCTGGCATGCGCTACCTCCATTAGGACTTCTATTAAATGAGACAGCAAATTTCTACTTCATTTTAACCAGTATAGTTATGTTACTATAATTAGGATCTGGGGGAAGCTAGTGTCATGTTGTGAGGATACTCAAGTAGCCTTATGAGGAGATCCACATGGTGAGGAAAAGCCAAGAGCCACCATTGACTTGCCAGTCATCTTGGAAATGGGTCCTCCAAGACCAGTCAAGTATTCATTTGACTACAGCTCTGGCTGCAGCTTAGCTACAAACTCATGAGAAACCCCAAGCCAGAAATACCCAGCTAATCTGCTCCTGAATTCCTGAGCCTCAGAACTGTGTGAGATAATAAAAATTTATTGTTATTTTAAGCTGCTACAACAATATTTAAATGATACAGACTTTGGTGTTAGATATGTATTTAGATAGATAGATATATAAAATTGAATCTTCAGGTGAGTAATGCTGATATTCTAAAACCCTATAAATGAAAATACCCACAAAGACATTTAAGTACTTCCCCATTTTAAGGCATCATAGTTAAATAGGTCTGCTGACTTAGTAGCTGTGGCAGTTTGAGATTATTTTATGAGTCCCAAAGAAAGATTATATTTGTAAATTAATCTGTTCCTCTGGATGTGATACCCTTTCACTGCATTAAATTCAGCTGAGGGGACTTTGATTAGATTACTTGATAAGATTGAGTTAGGGCTTTTCATTGGACCATGTCAGAGAGGTGTGACTCAAGTTGAGTCTCTGCCACCTTGCTGGGTTTGGTATAAACGGAAACACAGAGAACGACTCACTCAGACAGACACAGAAAAAGAGAGCTCTGCCAGTTTTGATCCTCCCATGTGACAGAAAGGAGAGGCTCAAACAGCTGAGGCCCTAGGAAGAGATGAGCCGGTTGCCTGATAGCTTGTCGCTGAAATCGGGAAGAAAGTGGAGCAGTGAGCCTAAGAGGCCTGGTAAGAGAAAAGCCCTATACCTGGCTGCTCTCAGCTGAGCTCCAGGAGTCGATACAGACCGGAGGGGAAGGCAGAGACCAGGCAGAGGGCACCTGCCATCTTGCTTCAACACGTGGCAGCTGACTTGGGTGAGAAACCACCTCTTATGGTGCTTTGAGTTGGACTTTTAATGGCCTTGGAACTGTAAGCTTTTACCCCAGATAAATACTTGTTATAAAAGCCAGTACGTTTCTGGAACTTTGCATCAGCAGCCCTCTAGCAAACTAAAACAGTAGTTTTTTAGCCACTCATGTAAATACAGCAGATAGTAATCCGTGTGAGCGTCACATTCTACTAAACAGTCATTTTCTTAACTGACCATAAGGCAAGTCAGAATTAGACATTAAATACCATTTTCTTCTCTCCTACTCCTTTACCATTATGGGTGCCCTTCCAGCTCTGGAAGACTTGGGTAGCCCAGTGGACAGCAGATCGTAGGGGACTAAAGTTCCCGGAGTGCCTCTTTGTCCTTCCTAATGACCCTCTGTTTCTCAGAGAAGATCAGCCTTTAGAAAGAAGCAGGTCTTCCAAATTTCAAATTCGACTTAGTTTGGGGACTGAAACTGCTTTCTCAATTTAAAGTGAGCTCTGCAGGGTTACCCTTCTGAATTTCCCCTGGTGCCCCCATGACTTCTCCTGTTTTTTATAAACATATGTTAAATGAGGTCCAGAAACCTGGATTAGCTTTACAGTGGCCAGCACCTTCCTCATAGACTATGAGCTCATCCTCAGTCTGTTGATTTCGGAAGCTTTTGAAATCTTCCACCCATTACCCTTGCATTCTCCCCAGGGCATTGTAAAAGGTTGCCAGCACAGCTGCTGGACTTCACACAAATCTCTAGTTTCCTTGAGCTAGAGCATCTTTTAGGTTGGGTGTTAGGTTTCAAGCCCTGAAGTTTATCAGTCATCTGATCATGAGTAACTACCAATTGTTTGCTCACTTGTTCCTGTCTGCCTAAGAAGCTGCAAGAGAAGAAACTTTTCTTCTGCTCAACGAAACAGGAAAGCTGTGTTAATTGCAGGGTGAAGGGGGATGTGGGGCATTTCTGGGACAGCTCCACGTTGGTCCCAACCAAGATCAAAGACTGCTACAACCACAGGGCAGTAAATCACGTATTTCGACTCTGTTTACTCCAGGAATCCAATTCCAACTACATTCAGTTGGCAAATATCAGGCTAATGGCAAATTGTCCAGCTGAATTTACTCTAATTCCCCTGATTAATTCATCCACTTGCCCAATCAAAGCTGTCATTATCACTTATATAGTGCATTTTGCTATGAAGTTCATCTTCCTCCTCCTCCTCTGCCGCCGCCTCCTCTTCCCTTTTCTGGATACATCCGTGAGGTTAGAAGTTCAGGCCCCTGACTCAATCCTTGTTTGTTTGGTTTCTCCCCTGTCTTTCTCTTCCTTCCTCCCCCCACCCCTTTCTCTCAAGGGATGTTGAATTGTTTGATTTGCAAACTTCCCAAGCTGGAGAGGAATTCATGGGTTTAACTCTATGCCAGCAATTTTCAGAGGCTGCCTAGGCATTTCTGCTCTTCTCCCTCTCAAATCCACCTAGCGCTGTGCACTCCTATTTCTTTAAGTGAAGCAGACACAGTTGGAAGTAGGGAGCAATGTACTTGTGGATTGGTCTCCCTCGCTGTCACCTTCAAAGTTAACCAATTTGGTGACATGTCTTTGGGAACGACTTTTTCTTTGGTTGAGGGTAGGGAAGATGAAGAAAAAAGCCTTGTTAAGGTGCTGTTCTGCTCTTGCCAAAAAGATAATGTAAAGGGAATCATTTGTGAGCTAGTTGGTACATGGCCCTTAAAGGATAACTGCTTTTTTTTTTTCCTTTTACAAGCAGGAAGCTTATTTCCTGATCTCATCCTATGCCCAAGGTAGCAATCTCAAAGCAGCATGAAGTAAATGGCAGCAAGTAATTCAAATGCAATTTATTTCCAGGCTTGGCTTATGTACCTGTATCAACTTTGCTAAAACTACTATCAAACGAATATATGAACACATTCACAAGTGCAAATAAATATATAAATATATATTGTTCTAATCCCTCTATCTCATCTCCCCAGCACCTTCCATTCATTGTCAGAGGGAATGAGCCTTAATGCACTGATGGGCTTTGACAAAGATGAAGGTATTTGTCTTTGCCAAATTTTTGAAAACCAAGCGAGATAGGTGCCTGCAGCCATCCAGATTGCTTCGGGTCCATCTGCCCTGCCTCCATGAGAGTTGTAATAATATCAACTGCCCTTTGGTGAGTGTCAAATTGTGCTAGACTTGGTCCTGGGAGGCTGACATTTGCCCGCTCAACCTCTCCACACATCAACCTGGTGAGGTAGATGGGTGGAGAATCAAGTAGGGAGCCTGTGGGAGAAAATGGGGTGGCTGCCCCAGCTATAGCCAAAATGTCCTAAGGCTCAAGAATAACCAATAATGCTTTTCTTTCTCTCCACTAACTCTCATTTTCTTCACACACATCCTTCCAGCTGCCATTTTGTGATATCTGCGTTGGCATGTTTTATCCATGTCTGTTGGGCTACTGGAGTTTGATTTGGGGAGAGAGATGGAAAGCATGAACCTTTGTCCCTATTCCTGCACCCCTTCTTTATAACTCCTAGATCCTGCAGATCCTGCCTTGAATTTGTTGCCCTTTGTAGAACAAGAGCTTTTTCTCCCTCAGGACTCTTCACAGAGCATGCTGCACTCTTACACTCTCTCCTCCGTTCTTGGAATGAAACTCTGGTCAAGGCCAGGTGGAGAGGCAGCATTGTGCTAAGAGCTCCAGATATAACATCAGTCTGAGCTGGGTTTGAATGTCAGCCACCCCTAAGTGGTTGTGTGATCTTGGTCCAGTTTCTTTATCTTTCTAAGTTTCCCTTTCCACATTCAGAAAAGTCAATTTAATAATAGTACCCCAGAGATTATGCTATGGCTTAAATGGAATCATTTATCAATTAAAAGAAAACTGAAGGTGTCCATTGGACACTTTTTCAGTGCACTTTTTCAGGCAATGGGGATAGAGTGAAGGTTACTGGCTAGATGGGAGATGCAAATGATATGTAAGGGAATCGATAAATAATTGTCGACTGTGAGATGTGCTATGCAGATAATCTAACCCATGGATGTTTGGAGAACGATGGCAGGGGAGGGGAGTTACCTGCGATTGGGTGGCCCGGAAGACTTCTCCAAGGAGGTGATATTTGAACTGACAATGTAAATTCTGTGCCCCAGTGCCCAGCAGTAGTAAGAGGCCTACAAATGTCATTATACTTAAAATTATAAATGTAATCATTATTTCGGCTGTAGTCAGTGGAGTTTGCAATCTGAAAGTGGTTATTATCATTCCCTTGGCCTCTTTTCTTCATCCTCCAAGTAATGGAGCAAACAATAAAGAGAAGTGCTTAGAGAAAATGGCTTTGTCACTGTTTATGTACAAATAAGACACTGACCTTGCTAAAAATCAGAGCAGGCCCATCCCTGGATTGAATGTAAACACCCAAATTATCCTCGAAAGGAGGCTTTACATGAAAATGTTTCTTCCCAAGATTCTGTGATAGGCTGCAATTCCCTGGGTATAAAGCAAAATAAATGGGAGTGGAAACTGACTAGTTTCTGGCTAATGGTGAAATGGGACCTCCTTTGTGGCCACAAAAACACTCAGGATATCTTCTCTCTTGGTGAAGAATCATGCTGGAGAGCCCAGAAATAGAGATGACCAGGAAACACTTAGAATCACTCCTTCTACTGCTGCTGCCCAGTTTTGGGTCTATCTACCTCATACCCCACATCCAGGCACTTATTGATTTCTGTAGATTTTACCACTTTTTTTTGTCTCCTCAATTTGTTTGCCTTCTCTGTATCCCCATTGCCATTGTTCCCCTTAGCACACTGAGCATATCGGGGCAACTTGAAATTTATTTACTATAATAAGTTGTAAAAATGTTGTAAATGTTGTAAAATGTTGTGAAAATGTTAAGGTCTCTAAGGGCATGAGCTAAGCCATCTTTTCTTTAGCACACTCTACAGTAGTGATTACTAAGCTACAGACTGAGGACCTCTTGCGGAATGGCTAAGGAAAGATTGCGAGGAGATCCTTAGATCCACTGTCTGCAGTTTGAATAAATAATGCTTCCAAAATAAGCGTATAAATATTTTCAAACGTATGTAAAGGATGTTTTGATTATAATATGCAAATTCATTTCAATGAGTTGCTGAATTCATAATTGAGATTTGTGATCCTGTATTTCTTAAATCAGTAATTGCTAACAATAGATCTTTTAGCCCATAGGCGTCCCCGATATCTTTTTCCTTTATTATGGGGGACTTAAAATTTGAGAAAGGGTCTTTTAGTACCATCAAGAGTATGGGGCACCAGACCAATGGTTCAACTGGTGCCTGACAAATACCACAGTGCTCAATAAATGTACCTGCCTGTTCAGACCCTTGGCTTGTCTGTGGGTTTTGGGAGGACCCGGTGAATGCTGCCTACTCAACAGTACCATGATCCGAATCCACCGCAAGCAGTGCAGGAACAAACTACCTGGGCTTCTCTTACCCTCGGGTGCGGAGGAAGAGCCTAATGTGTGCCCCCGTCCAGAAACTCTTTTAATCGTGGACGTTTGATAGAGTTAAGTGTGGTCAGTTAACAGAGCAAACACAAGGGGATTTTTGAATTCCAGTTTTCACAAATTTGCATTCCTGTGAAAAGTCGTGTGGTGTCTTTTCCCATCTCTGCTTGTTCTGTTCATTCAGCATGAATGCCTGAACACGGGGGGTTCTGGTTTTTATCAGATACACCCTCCCAAGGTAACAATGGGAAGTATTTTCCTTGTCGACATAATCAGAGGAAGGAAGGCTGCTTGCGGAAACTGCCTTTGTGTTATGTACCAACTGCTAGTGAGAACCCAGCCAGCAGTGGCAGGGAATCAAAGGAGTAAGCGACCCGCAGGAACACGGTAGAATGTTCTGACAGCAGCTACGGTGCCTGCTCAGTTGACAGTTTGCCTGAAGAAGAAAATAAGATCAGGGGAATGGGGTGTAAGGAGGAGCTGCCTACCTGTGGTTTAACTGATTCTTGTAGCCTGACAGCTCGTGAGCATGAGCTTACGTCTGGAGAGGGACTGGCTGGCCCACGTTTGCCCTCCCCCTAGGTAGGGCCCCCCCAACATGTGGCCATTCCTTTGTTCGGTAATGCAGTTGTGAAGGTGCATCTGACCTAGCTTCTCAGAGGGTCGGAAAAGGTAGGTCAGAAGGGAAAGGGAAGAGATTCCCGCCCCTCCTCTGGATGGCTTTAACATTTTCATTACCGTGACTTTTAAAAGTTATAAAAATGCAATCCTAATATTGTAAACATTCAAATAATTCACAAGAGCACTTCAAGTCCCCACTGAGTCCCATTTTCCCCCTGCAGAGAAGCCACACATATCCGTTTTTTTGTGCATCTAGAATTGATCCAGCAACATGTACAACTATATACTATTCTTTTTTAAATATACACAAATAGAATCAAACTGTTTCTATTGCTTTTTTCACTTATATTTGAAAATCTTTCCATATCAATACGTGAAGACCTAATTGGTTCATTATAACTCCTGACTAGTATTTCAACTATGGGCATATGTATTATAGTCTATTTGATAATGTCTTCATTCACAATGTTTGTTTAAGCCTTTGATGAAAAGCCTTAGAAGGATTTTAGTCCTTAATATTTTCTTGGCCTTTTTTTTTAATTTCTGCTTCTCCTTTTCCTTCGTGCTATCAACTGAATAATAGTCTCTCAAATGTGTCCATGGCGTAATCCCCAGAACCTGTAAGTAAACATGGAAAAAGAGACTTTGCAGATGCGATTAAATTATAGATTTTGGGATGAGGCGACCATCCTGGATTATCTGGGTAGCTTGATATAATCATAATGGTTATTATAAGAGGGATGCAGAAGGAGTCGGAATGAGAGAAGGCGACGTGACGATGGACGTGGTGATTGTAACGCTGCAGTACAGGCCACGTAATGCAGACAGCCTTTAGAACTGGAAAGATAAGGGGCGGATTCCCCTGGAGCCTCGAGAAGGCAGCACCCTGCTGGCACCTTGATTTGAGCCCCAGAAGACTCATTTTGGATTTAAGTTCACTAAGTTTGTGGTAATTTGCTGTAGCAGCAGTAAGATACTAACACACTTGGTTTAACTGGCTGTAGCTTTAAAAAACTGGTAGTACTTTCTTACCATTGTTAAAAGATAATTTTCAGAGAAAGGTAAAATCTTGACTCTTAGATACCTATGAAAATGAGCACATTAGAGATGTTATTTAATTTATGAGGGTACCAGGCTGATGTCATAAACAGTTCAAAAAAGAAGTCAAGCAACACATATATATGGTGTGAGAGATGTTGAAACAAAGGTAATTATGGAGCCAAAACTGTGTTTTTCCATAGAAGGAAGTAGGGAAGATAATTGAACCTTTACTGGATAGTCCCCTAGCCAGGGATCCCCTAGTCTCCCTTCCAGCAAGTCCTGTTTGTTTCTAGTACCAGTGGGCCTGTGGGCAAAGAACCAGTGCTGTAGGATCATCCAGCCTCCACTGACCGTAATCTGACTGTGCCTTGTGGCTACCCCAAACCTCTTTCATTGACTTTTCACTCACATCATTCCCCAAACGGGGTGAGACTCTGAACACACGGTGGCGGTGGTAGGGTTGGTGGGAAAGAAAAGTCCCCATTATGCTTGGGTTTTGGTGGGGCTTTACGGAATCAACTTGGACTCCCTATCCAACCACTCAGCTGGGACAAACCCCACTTATTTGTACCTCCCTGAGCTTTTCCTGTCACTAGTAAGCATGAAAGAGGTGCATTTTGCTTGTGGTCCATTTATTTAAATAGAAAGTAAGGAGTCGTTTAAGGGATGCTTGAATTACAAAGGCCAAGTCCTACCCTTTAATTCTTAAACTACCCAACAATTGCCTAGTCATTTCCTCCCCCAAAGACTCATGCTAATATTATTTAAAATCAATGCTTGGTGCTTTGGACTTTCTTTCTACCTATGTTTTCTTTTTGTTACTGTATCACTCAGAAGACAGAAGGCACACCTATAATTTGAGCAGGGAAAATGTAATATGAAGAAAAATTACTAAGAAGGGGTTAACTACTAAAAGGGGTAAAAGAAGACCCTAAGAAATACAGGAATAGCAAATTCAGGAAGTAGCTGCACCTCTAGAGCTGGGGAGAGAATATAAAGAAGAAACTAAAACACTTAGAAGATCCACAGCCCACCCCATCCACCCACAAAGCTGAGATTCACACTTTAATGGAGAGGCTGTGGCTTCCACAGGACATGTGGCCTGCTGGGGGTGAAGAAGTTGGCCAGAGAGCTCAGTCCAGAGCAGCACTGTCGGGGCAGCTACTGGGTTGTAGAGAAGCTCACTAGAGGTGAGGTCAGGCTGGAGCTGGTGCACGGGACAGCCTATCAGTAACCAAGTTCAATGGAGAGAGCTGGTGGGCCAAACTGGTCTACTGGAAGGGACTCACTGCATGGTAGAGGGACTTCCTGGAGACTAAGGAGCAGCTGCCCTGGGCCTCCTGCATACCCATCCTTTGGCAGCTGCTCAAATGGAACAACAGCCCACCAACGCAGAAAGAGAAGCTCCTTCTTTTACTATGTGCTAGCAGCTGGCAAAGGAAGAATGTTTATAGGGTCCAACTCCAGTATCACAACGTAGGGCAGAGAAGGCTGGATTTATAGCCAAGAGCCAATGAATTGATAACTGGCATATTCACCCACGTATAAGTAATGAAAAATGAGTTAAAGTGATCAGTGAGGTGTGAGACAGGTGGTGGACACAGGCAAATTCCTAAACTCTGGAGCACAATTTATTGTTTGGCAACTTGCTTTTCTCCTTTAACAATATATGTGAACATCTTTCATTGTCAGTGGATATAGATCTCTCACCTTTTAGATGGCTTCAAGGAATTCCATTGTATGGATGCCTTATAACTTAAATTTTCACCATGTTCTTACTGATGGGTATTTAGGTTGTTTAAAATATTCACTGTAACAAAATTTCTGTGATAGGCATTCTTGATATTTTATTAAAAACAATGTATATGTATAGAGAAAATTCTAGGAGGAATTACACCAAAATACTGTGGTGGCCTATGGAGATGAGATTTTGGGCAATTTTCTCTTTTTACTTTATTCATAGCTGTAATGTTTGAATTGCCTTTTACAAACATGTATTGTTTTTATAATTAGAAAATATAAAAAAGTATTTCAAATACTGAAAAGGAGGAGAACTTAATTAAGACTGTAAGCTGCCACTGAGATTCTGTTTAAATGTCCAGGTATTTCTGTGACAAACATCCTTTTGGCTTTCTTCAAAGCAGCACCACTTGGTACCTGTTGTTACAGGGCCTTCTCAAAGCAGTCCAGGTGTTTTAAGTGGGTCACGATCTGATCTTGTGCCTGGATGGCAGGAAACATCTTTTCTTGTATTTAGGATCTTTCCAGGTGTTCAGCGTCATGGAATCGAGGAGAAAGGCTGACTTTGCTCATGCTTTTCAATTTCAAAGCACGCGGGGCAGATGGACTGGGTGGAGGAGTTCATGTTCATTTTCGGGGGCCCAGCCCTTACGAAGGTCTGTGGTCCACCGCTCCCAGCCTTGGTTTACATGCCAGTCGATTGAGAGAGAGAGCAGAACTTTTCCTGACCAGTTCTCCATGGGATTCATGGGAAACGGGGATACATCCATTCACTCTCCACAGTGCTGTTTCTTTTTTCTGAAACGAATATTAGATTTGAAGGGCTTACTAATCTTACAAGAGCTCTCTAAATCCTAGACCTAAAATCTTTTCCTGACAGCTGCAGTACAAATTCTGAATCAGGGCAGAGTCTGCGGGACATGTTTTGTTTCAATGAAAGGGTTGCTATCCTCTCCAAGTGGTCAGGTGCAAAAGCCAGGTGGGGGCTGCGGGAATCCTGCAGGAACCAGGACAATCGTCAGGAGTCTGGGGCCGTGTCTCAGGGACTGTCACCTTTGCTTGGTTTGAGCTGAAAGCAAGATAACATTTTATTTCCTCTTCTAAGGGGCAATTTGTGACATTCAGGGAGAGGATCAGGATACCCCCTTCCTTAGCTGGCAGGAAGAATGGTCATTAGGAAGGAGGACCCCAGTGGGACGGCAACAAATACCATGACATTTTTTTCCAGGATAAAAAAATAATGGCTGTAGAAAATGTAGGTGAATAATAACCATCATTTTAGGATAATAAGGTTTGGCCTTCAGGCCCTTGCTTTCTCCTTGCCCCTGAAAATAGTTTTTTCAGTGGGACTTCTTGGATGGTTCTGAGCATCCTGCAGCTACAAATAGTGGAGCAGTATGCCCGATGGGATGGGCCTCTAGCCTGTCCATCACCTTGTTTTTTAAGTATTAAAAAAAATTGGGTGAAAAACAAAGAGCAACTTCCCTTTCTGACATTCCTTTATTTTGGTCAGGCTTGCTTTCCAGTGGGTTCAAGGTCAAAGCTGATTACTGTCAGGAAAAAAAAAAAGCCATTAATGTGAATTAAATGTTTTATTTCAAAGCAAAATCTCAGAAAGTCAGATGATTTGATATTTCCTCTTTACTCCTCTGCCTGCTTTCAAGCTTGACTTCAATAGGGATGTGGCTGATTGTTTTTACAGTAAATTGGGAAACTGTAATTGACATTTGGTGTAATTAACATTTGTGCATTAGGTTAGACTTGGCATTTGAAGCATTACTTAAGGGCAGCGTTATTCATGGAAGATAATGAATAAACCCACAAAAGAAAGGTGTGTTGGGCTTCATGAAATGGTCATGGATATTGATTTGGGAGTGAGAAACACTCTTCAGGAGACCCTCTGTCTGCAGAGCCTGACGTCTTTGCTGCTGAGCAGGCTGGAGCAGCTGGAATTTGAGCATTTGAATGAAGCCACAGGAGCTCACCGGGGGTGCTTGAGGAAACAGGGCAGATGGCTCAGGTGGCAACCCCTGGGATTTCTGCTCAGGAGCACTCTCCCAGGATCCCCTGGCAAACAGTAGCAGCTTGAAGGTCATTTTTCCCACCTCAGAGGACAAACCCTTTAGCCTTCTTTCCATTCCCACATCCTTCAGGCCCCCGCCAGACCTCATGCTCTGTCCTGGCAGTGCCCCTGCTTCCTCCGGCTGCAGTGGCCTAGCCCTTCTGCGCTTCCTTGCTGGGCTGTGGGCTAAAGCGCTGCCCAAAGAACTGCCCTCAGTGTGCTGAAGCCCACAGCTGTACAGAACAGCTTGTGGCATTTTAAATCACAAAACTGTTGGTATTCTGTTTTCAGCTTTGAGACGTAGCAGCCTGGTGAGATCCTAGGGCAGCTATTGTTATCTGCCTTTAGAGGTTCACCACAGAGGCTGACTAGCCCAAAGCCACCTAGCCAGTGAGTGACAAAGCAGGGAAGCAAACCTAATTCTGTCCAACTTCAAGTCCCACTGTTTGTCTCCTCCAAACACTTCAAATTACAGCACAATCACTTCTATTTCACTGTGTACTAGCAAATGCCGTAAGCCTACAAAACAGGCCAGTAAAGAAATGTGGCAGTTTGAGATTATTTATGAATCTCCAAAAGAGGATTATGTTTGTAAACTAATCTATTCCTCTGGGTGTGATACCCTTTGGTTGCATTAAATTCAGTTGAGGGGCCTTTGACTGGATTACTTGCTAAGATTGCTGTAGGGCTTTTTATTGGACTACATCAGTAAAGCGTGACTCAGGTTGAGTCACTGCCCCCTTGCTGGGCCTGATATAAATGGACAATCACTCTGACAGACACAAGAAGAGAGAGCTCTGTCACTTTTGATCCTGCCATGTGACAGAAAGGAGAAGGTGCAAACAGCTGAGACCACTGGGAGAGATGAGCCATTTGCCTGATAGCTTACAGCTGAACTTGGGAAAAGAGCAGAGCAGCTGAGACTGATAGAGGAAGCCCTAAGAGACAAGTCCTATGCCAAGTTGCAGCTGAAATTGGGAAGAAAGCCAAGCAGCTGAGCCTAAGAGAGAAAGCTCGGAGGGGAAGGCTGAAACCTGGGCAGAGATAGGCAGCTCTCTTGCTTCACCATGTGGCAACATGCCAGGATCAACAGTAGCTGACTTTGGTGAGAAGCATTTCTGGTGGTGCCTCAGTTTGGACTTTTCATGGCCTTGGTACTGAAAGCTTTTACCACAAACAAATCCCCTTTATAAAAGCCATCAGATTTCTGGTACTTTGGATCAGCAGCCCTTTGGCAAACTAATACAGGAAACTAATTCAGAAAAGAAGATGTGTGAGGGAAAAAAAAAAAAAAAGGAGATGTGTGATGGCCAAGGTGGCTGCTAGTCAGCAACAGAAGCAGGACTCCGACCCAATTCTTTGGAATAAGCCCAGTGCTCTTTCCCTTCTACTGGGCTCCTCATCAATGAAGCAAAGGTATCTGTCCCTTTGTGTGTGCGTTGGTTGCATTGCCTAGGGCCAAATGGATGACTGTCTTTAGAGTCTATCTTGCTGTTCAAGGCTGATGGCCTTCCACAAGGGGGGTGTCCTGGTCAGGCCCTTTTAGCTAAAGGTGGAATTTAATGTGTTAGTCAGGATATGGCTCCCCTGGAATTTATGGGTACCTGAGAAATGGAGGTGGGTGCTCTGAGTCTGTCTCCTTAGCATAAACGTTGGGAAGAGGGAGAGAGTTGTTCGATACAATCATAATGATTGCTAACATCTGAGTTCTTGTTATGTGGTAGGCACTGGTGTGTGTGTGAATCTGAGTGTGTGTTTATTTCCTCACTTAATTGACTCTTTATCACAAACCCATGCGATGGGTTCTGTGATTATCCCATTTTCCAGGTCATGATCTGATGATACCATCCGAGGACACACAGAACTAAGATGATATTTGACTTCAGGTATGTCTGCTTCTAATGTTTTACTTATCAAGACACAGGCACGTTTTCAGGCCTTTCTCTAGACTTGAGAAGAAATGAATTCTATAATTGACCTGGAGAGGTCTCTGTGGCCAACCCATCCTTGGCAATGCTGCTTGGTTATTTAACTACACTGAGTACAGCCCTGATTAGACTCCTAAATAGTTTCTCACTGCTCCAAAGGGGAGGGGTGGAGAGGAATCATGCTTACTGAGTGTCAGGTGCACAACCTGTGTCAGCACAGGTGACCCCTCAAACCCTGTGAGAGTTATTAATTATATCAATATATCAACAGTTATTAATATTGCCATAGTGATCAAACATGAAATCTTAGAGATGTTAAGTCTACAGCCCACTGTCATGTAACTAGCAAGTTCTGGATTCAAGATATGAACATCGGTGTCACTCCAACACATGGAGACCACCAGAAACTTGCTTTAGACCCCTGTCTTCCACTATTATGTCAGTACCTGAAACACAGAGTAGGCACTTAATAGATATTTGTGGGAAGTGGATGTGGCTCAAGTGATTGGGCTCTTGTTACCATATAGGAGGTCCAGGATTCGATTCCTGGGGTCTCCTGGTAAAGTCAAGCTGGCCTGTGGTGAGCAGGCCCATGTGTAATGCTGGCCCAAGTGGAGAGCTGGCACAGCAAGATGATGCAACAAAAAGAGACACAGAGGAGAAACAATAAGAGATGCAGCAGATCAGGGAGATGAGGTGGTGCAAGAGATTGAGCGCCTCTCTCCCACTCTGGAAGACCCCAGTATCAGCTCCCAGTGCTGCCTAAAGAGAAGACAAGCAGACACAGAAGAACACACAGAGAACAGACAGCGAGTGCAAAAACAACAGGTGGAGGGGGGGAATAAATAAATAAATCTTTAAAAAAAATAGATATTTGTCACATGAATGAATGAAACAAGCTCTCTGTGGTGGTAGACTTTCCTGAAGGTTTTGGGGGAGCGGGTGTTACAGGTTGCATTGTATCTAATCCTAACCCCTGATCTTGTAGATATGATCCCATTTGAAAACAGGATCTTTCAAGATGTGATTAGTTAATATGAAGTCAAACTGGGTTAGGGTGGTCCTAGTCATGTGACTGGTGTCCTTATGGGAAGGGGAGAATGAGACACAGACAGACAGACACTGTGGAGAAGGCCATGTGAAGACAGGCAGGTACATCTACAAGCCAAGGGATGCCAAGGATGGCTGGAAAACACCAGAAGCTGCAAGAGGCAAGGAAGGTGTATTAGTCAGCCAAAGGGGTGCTGATGCAAAGTACCAGAAATCTGTTAGCATTTATAAAGGGTATTTATTTGGGGTAGAAGCTTACAGTTACAAGGCCCTAAGGAGTCCAACTCAAGGTTTCTTCCTTACCAAACTCTGTTGCCATGTGTTGAAGCAATATGGCGGGCGACATCTGTGAGGGTTCAGCCTTCCTCTTCCCTCTTAATGCTCCATAGGTCCAGCTTCTTCCAGTCTCAGCTGTAGGCTGGCATAAGGCTCGTCTCTCTTCTTCTGGGGCTCATTTCTTTCCGGGCTCAGCAGCTCTTTTCTTTTCACAAGGTCAGCCATAAACTTTTGCGCAAATGGTTCATCTCTCATCCCAGGGCCTCTGCTGTGTCTATGGAGCTGTCTCTCTTACTCTGTGTATCTTCTCTGTGTATCTACAGTGTTGTTCTTGAGTGACTGTCCGTTTATATAGCCCACAAAGGGGGCTAGGACTCAAATTAAGTCACCCTAATAACATGGTCAAATCAAAGCCCTAATCTTGATTTAATAAAGTAAAAATGAAACCTCTGAATTTAATTCAATCAAAGGGGTATCATGCTGACAGAAACAGACCAGTTTACACATAATCAATATCTCTTTGTGGAATTCATAAATAATATTAAACTGCCACAGAAGGATTCTCCCCGACAGGTTTCAAAGGGAGCTGGCCCTTGATTTTGGACTTCCAGGCTTCAGAACTGACACAATAATTTTCTGTCATTTTAAGCTGTCCTGTCTGTGGTACTTGGTCACAGCAGCCCTGGGAAACTAAGGCAGCGGCCCTGGGAGGGGTCTCAGCTTTTCCTCCTCTCTTTGGTAACATTCCCATATGCTGTCCCCCTGTCCGCAAAGCAGCAATTAAATACTCTTGCTTTAGCAGAGAAGTTCCGCCCAGACGCCGACCTGTGGGATTTCAGTAAGCACCACGTATTTTCAAACATAGACTTTTCCCTTCTTGAGGGGAATTCTGTAGCAGCTGCGAAGAGGGTATGGATTGCTTCCTTTTGTTACCTGTCTATGATATCAGTGGTACATGGGCAGAATTTTCTGAAATGGAGGAGAGGGAAAGACACTGCATTCACCTTTTGCTACAAGTTTACCACCAAATGTTTTCAGAGCAAACAGGAAGAGAAATGATAAATATTTCAAAGCTGGAATGCAAGTTTTACAGCACCATGGCCTTACAAATGTACTAACACTGCTGCAAATCCCCTGTATGAGTGCATTAAGGAGATTCATAAGAAGAGAGAATTCATCCTTGTCAGCCAGGGTTGAGCAGGACGGATTACCAGTGGGCACACTGTTATGCCTGTTCGTAGTACTTTTACAATTACAGCTGACATTTATTTCTAATAAGTCATGGTGGAATGGGCAAGATAGTTTACCTGGGCTGTAAGATAGAAAAGTTCTTTATTTTTTTTTTTTGTTAACTCACATCATTTTGTGTGGGTTTACATTAGATAAACCACCCAGGAAGGCAGATTTTTATGAGGGCATAAGAGGGAGTTTGCCCTGGGGAATCAACACCATTTAATAACAGACCATTGCTGGTATGCCTTTTTCTATCAGGCTGCTTGTAACTGGTGCCCAAGGAATGAAATAGGATGATGTCATTTGCTACTATCAATGTAAGGGCCAGTTCAGTTCAGTTTCTAAAATGTGGCAGGAAGGTTGTTGGTCAGGTAGCTAGCTAATGTCCATAAAAGGCTGTGTGGGTGTGTGTTTGCATGTGTGCATTCCCTTTTTCCCCTTATCTTGACCACTTTTCCAGAAACTTCCAAGATTGCCACTTGGCTCAGAATCACACCTGCCTAGTTGGGCTAATGTATAGTACCCTATGTTCCGAACTGGCTTGCTAGGAAGGTCAAATGAAAGGAAGCCACAAACACAAAAATTGATAGCACACGGGGGTGGTGAGGGTGTAGGAAATGGGTCCTCTCATACACGGCTGGTGGGACTGCGTGGCTTGTCCTCTTTTTATTGATAGAACGTAGCCTTGGACTCAATAATTTATCCTCCAGGTTTACTTGTACAAATGGGAAAAGACTGAGGTATAATATTGTTTGTAATAAAAACTAAATGGCCAACGTAATAAAACTAAACGTAATAAAAACTAAATGTAACTGGCTAAATAAATTACAGTTCACCCACCCAATGGAATATTATACAGCTGTAGAAAAGAATGATATATGTATGTATATCATCAGTATGTGCTGATTTGAAACACTGTCCAAGATCTATTATAAAGTAAAATAAGGAAGTTTCAGGACAAGATATATTATTAATCACTTTTATATAAAGAAAAAATAAACCCTTGTCTCTATTTTATCCATCCATCCATCCATCCATCTCTCTATATTGAATATATGTGGAATAGTTCTTGAAGGAAGCCCTAAACCACTTGCAGTGGTTATTTTTGATGAAGGGGATTGTGAGGCTTGGGTTCACTGTACATGCTTTTAAAGTGTCTAAGTCTCATTAGTAAATTACCATTAATTATAAGTGATTTCAAACAATATTTTCCAAGGTCTCTTCCTACTGACTAATCCTGACCTAGACCTCTCAATTGCATTGTAATTAGTGGTGTCTTCTCATTTTACGTGAGGTGCAGGTTAAGTGATATACTCAATGCTTTATTTATACCTGGTAAATTGTATTTATCCCATTAAGGAACTGAGAAGTAAAACTAATTATAGACCATTTATCACCTTAAAATCTTTCTTCTCACATTTCTATTTACAATATAACCATTTACAATTTTAAGGTTTTTTGAGAGTATTACATTAAATCCAATTCTGATTCCTGATCCAGATTGAATTCTCATCTTTACCTGGTGGCAAGATATTTTTTCTCAAGTATAATCAAGGATCCTGCCAGAACACAGATAGTACAAGTATGGGGAAATCATTCCTTTTGTTTTCCATAACGAATAACATAAAAACAGGAGGCATAAATTTCACTACAATGCCCTCAGCTTCTATCTGCTGTCTTACAGTGCTCATTCTATTAGCCTATTATTATTATTATCATCATCATTATTATTTCAGTCAGCTTCATCTCCTTTAACTTGGCCAGTGGGTTGCTGAGAAATACACAAGTCATCATCATCACCTTTTGGCATTATGTGATTATGCATACGTGTGTGTGCACTATATATTTTACAAGCTTCCATAATTGTCCAGAAAAGTTTTATAACTTTAAATATATAGGATCATCCTGGGACAAAAAAATCTCCATGACCCCTGCCTTCCTGTGCTCCTCCTCGGGACTCACCACCACATGATGAAGGTGGCTGGCCATGGACACCTGTCATCCTCTACCTGGGGCTTTGATGAGGCCGCTGGGGCCTGCACAGCCAGCAGGCAGGGCAAGCTGAAAGAAGGTGGTACCTTTAATGGCCAGAAGCAGCTCTTGACCAATGCCGGGCTCCTTGGCCCTCCCTCTGGGATAACTCTGAGGCGCACATTCTACACTGGCCCCTATTGCTCTGCAGCAGGATTGAGCTCCAGGTGCCCACAGTGGTAAATTGCTAGGTGACACATCCTTGAATGCTTTCTTCCCTCCTGTCTCACTTTCTCACTCCCTCTCTTCTGGGGAGGCCCCCAAACCAGTCTCCTATCTACCTGTTCTTTCAAAGTGCAACCCTTCCCTTCTACCCAAACAATAGCAGTCACAACAAATACTGCCTATCACTCTCCCCTGGATCCTCCTCTACTCAAACTTTTGTCTTATTTGAAATGAAAAGATGTGACTGAAAGTGATGCGCTCTTACAGATTCATACTAGAAACTAAAGCAGAGGCATTTCTCATGGAATAAACATTCATACCATGATACGGCCCCCGACTGCCCTAGAAGAAATGGAGCCTTCGACCTGGAGTCCCAGATTCTAGAGTGGTGTCAGCTACTTTTGTGATAAGAACCCACTTGGACCTTTGCTGGAAAGAGCCTCACTAAAACCAGGTTCTTATTTCAGTTCTTAGTGGCCTAATCCTTAACTGTAAATTTCTCCTGCTCTTTAAATCTGGCCTCCAAGAGAATGCTTTCAAAACGCAGTTTTTGTGATGTGAACTTTCTTCTCTTCATCTGAAGGGATATTCAGGAAAAAAAAGGAAAAGTACAAATCGTTTTTCCAAGAAT
>JAQZBX010013215.1:0-40974 GCA_029593785.1 Cabassous unicinctus | reverse complement strand
AGGATACGAGGAAAATAAGAAATACAGCGAGAAAAGATAGAAGGAGGCAAAGAACGGCTGGTGGGATAATGGAAGTGGAGAACTGGGGGTAGAAATGATAGAGGAGGCGAAGAGAGAAGAGAAGGATAATTGGAAGAAGGAAAAAGACAGGACACCAGGGGGCAAGGGTGCTAAGGTTCATGAAAGTGAGAAAGAGGGGATTTGTCTGCCAAGTTATGGAGCAAGGCAGAGTCCTTACCAGATCCTGAGGACTGCTGAGACGTCATTCGTGCCCCACGTTGGGCGCCAGATGAGGGTGTGAATTGGGGGGTGGCTCGGCCGGGAAGGGTCAGTCCCCCCGGTGGGGGGAATCCGGCGTGGAGGGCGACGCAGGAATGAAACTGCGGAGACGAGGCTGGTGACTCAGGTCTGCTTTATTGAGGAAGTGCAGGACAATATAAAGGGTTGAGGGGTGGTGTGGTGTTATCTGATTGGTTAAAGATCAGGTGAAGTTGAGATAGGTTGGCGTGGGTTGTTGCTGGGTAGGAGGCAACAGAGAGGAGTGCAGGGGAAAGGGTTAGGGTATGGGGGAGGGTAGTGGCCACGCATGCCCGTTGGCTGCTTGTTAAGTTTCGTTTCTTGCCCTGAACTTAAGTTTCGTTTCTCTCCCAGAACTTAAGTTTCGTTTCTCGCCCAGGACTTAAGTTTCGTTTCTCGAGTTATAGCCAACAGTCTGTTTACCAGGCAAGATTTGCATTGTGATTGGGAACATATAAAAATTTGTGTCACCCCCTTACCTTGGAACAGTTCTCAACTTTCCTGGGAACAACTGAAAACCCACTTATAAGGGGCTTTTTCCTCCCATCTACAGGGAGAATTGCTTGCCCTCCAGCAATGTTTGGAACATCAAATATCTCAAATGCAATTTCTTGCTCAGCAAAATATGTTTCAAACACTCAATGATAATCTACAATGGTTAAATCCATATAATTGTTTTAATGGCCTAAACATAAGAATCTGGGTAATATCTCTTATTGGAATAACCATGCTTCTTGTTTTATTATTAATCTTTAGGTTAATTTATCAAGCCCACTCTCAAACTTGTCACGCTGAACAAAAATTTATCGCCTTAGTCGCTGCCTCATTTCTCTCTCCCATATCTGAAAAATAAGAACTAAAACACAAGGGAGAAGACTTAAAAGCCCTTTAGTTAAAACACCTTTGAATCAGTTTTTCATAAATATTATTAAACTAGGTTTTCAGTTTCAGCAAACACTATGCTCAGCTCTGCTAGCTAACAAAAATATATTTGATACATACTTGTAATAAATCATTTTTTCCTAGATTAAACTTTTAAGCCTTATGTCTCCCATCTTCACCTGTAATTCTCCTTTCCTTCTTTCTCACTTACTTTTCTAGTTTTACCATATTCCTGGGAAATCCTGCACATGTCTTATACTTGGGATTCCTTGTGTCTCCTTAAGCTGTATAGCCTTCTAGGTGATAGTAAACCTGGGTTTCCTGAAACGTATAACCTGAACAGGGGCCCCGCCAAGGAGTGTGGGATTCCCAAGGCAAGTGCTGGGTGTGTAGGCCATGGAAACATTGGCAGTGTCACATCAATGTGTTTGGCCCCATAGGATGGCTGGTTAGCCAGAGACAGGTAAGATTCCTCAGGGAAGGAACAACCAAAGACAGGCACAGTGCAGGGGGATCATCAGGAGAGAATATGAGGACCTACAGAGGTAAAACATTAACCCTCACTCCTCCCAAGGGAGGTCAACTGCCCCCATGGCTAATTTGTTTCCCACACACAGCCTAGTTTGGAATCCATGTTAACTGTCCACAACCTAGTCTTACTACCACCTATCATCAAATTAAAAACAGATATTTATAAAGTTGTGGAGGATACATTTCCCCTTCCTTTTTTTTCTTCTTTCTTAAACAAAAAGGGGGGGAATGTGGGAATGCTTTGGTTAAAATCTCTTCGAAATAGTTAAAATCTTCTTTGCTGCACAAGCAATATCCTGCTGCATGGGAAATAGCTGCTGTAATCAGTTCCTGATGAAAAGAATAAGAACTTTCTTACTCTACACTGTTACTTAGTTAAATATTTCTGCTTTCCAATATCTCCTGGGCAGCCCGGAACTTTCTGAGCCCCTACACGTACATTATGTCCTTAAGCACACTTCCCATAGTGGCTGGGCTGTATATATACTGGAGCAGAACAATAAATGGGGCCTCCCCCAAAGAATACTAAGCTTCAGAGTGTTTTCATTTCATTCCCATGGCACACAATATTTTCTGGTGACTTTTATTCTAGTTATTAACTCCATAATATTGCTCATTATATTCAGTCAATAATTTTGAAATCATACAGTATTTGGCCTTTGGTATCTGCTTGCTTCACTCAACCTAGTGTCATCCAGGTTCACCCAAGCTGTCAGATGCTTCATAATTTCATTTCTTCTAACAGCTGAATAATAGCCATTGTGCATCCATACAATAATTTGCTTATCCTTTCATAAGTTGATAGACTCCTGGATTGTTTCCATCTTTTAGCAATTGTGAATAATGCCACTGTGAACATCAGTGTGTAAATGTCTGTTCATGTCCCAGGTCTCAGTTCATCGTGATGTGTATCTTGCAATAGTATTGCTGATTACAAGTTAGATTGGTACCTAATTTCTTTAGGAACTTCCAAGCAGACTTCCACAGTGACTGCAAATTCTACATTTCAAACAATAGTGAATAATCACTCTTATCTCTCCACATATTCTCCAACATCATGGTTTTCTTTTATTTTTTCTTTTCTTTTCTTTTTTTAATGTTGGCCATTCTATTAGGTGTAAAATGATATCTCATTTCAAATTTGATTTTGATTTCCATAATACTAAGTGTTATTGAGAAATTCCTCATGTTTTTTCACCATTTGTATTTCTTCTGTAGAAAATGTCTATTCAAGTCTTTTGCCCATTTTTTGTGTCCATTTGTCTTTATTTTGTTGAGTTGTAGAGTCTCTTTATATATCATGGGTATTGCACCTTTGTCAGATGTGTAGTTTCCAAATATTTTCTTCCATTTAGTTGGCTACTTTTTACCCTCTTCTCTAAGTCCTTTCAGGTGCAAATGTGTTTAATTTTGAGGACATCCCATTTAACTAGTTTTTTTTTTTCCTGTTGTGGTTCCTCCTGTGGGTGTAATGTTTAAGAGAACCCAACATACCACAAGATCTTGAAGATGTTTCCTTACCTTACCTCATAGGGATTTTCCTGGCCTTTATGTTCAGGTCATTGATGCATTTGGAGTTGATTCTTGGATGGTGAGATCAAGGTACTCTTTCCTTCTTTTGGTTAAGGATATCCAGTTCTCCCAGGCCCTCTATTAAAGAGACTGCAATGTCCCAGAAAAGTAGATTTGGTAGGTTTATCAAAACTCAGTGGACAGTTGATATGAGAGTCTGTTCATGAATGCTTAATTTAATTCCATTGATCAATATGTCAATGTTAATGCCAATATCATGCTGTTTGACTACAGTAGCTTTTTAATACAATTCAATGTCAGGAAGAGTTTTTCCTAAGAATTTTTTCTTCTTTTTAAAGATGCTTTGGGCCCCTGCCCCTTCCAAATAATTTTGGTAATTGACTTTTACATTACTCTATTAGGGTGTTGGAATTTTCATGGTGATTGTGTTGAAACTATGAATCAGTTTGCTTAGTTGACATTTTCACAATATTTATCATCTAATCAATTAACACAGAATATCCATCCAATTGTTTAAGTTTTCTTTTAAGTCCTTTCACTTTGCTTTTACAGATCTGTAAATGAAGACTATTATTGTAGGAAACATCTAGAGAAATTTTCTGAAAATTTCTGCCTATCAAAATAATTGTTAAAGAGCAACAATGGATCCCTGAAAGAATCACAGAAATTAGAGACATTATCAATGTTTGAATAATCAGCGATTGTAATGTCTATTACATCATCATCTATCTTATTTTGAATGTGCAAGAGAAAGTCATATATGGGGGATGGAATGTGGATTATTACAAATTTAAGGAAATGAGAATTCCAGTTCGACTTGTGAACTTTTTCTGGAGCTAAGTGACACAATCCCTGGCATCAATTATAAAGTCTTTGATATGACATATTATTTTTTCACCAAATTCATATAGCACAGTAGCAATTGCTTTCATTTGTCAGAGAATGCAATGCACATTCATTGCTCCAATGAGTACTATAATTTCATATGTAACAAATACTTGGGGTAAATATTTTCAGGCAATAATTCAGGCTGGAGATTCTTTCTTCAGTACTATAATAGTGTATAGAAGAGAAAAGTCAAATGATATAAAGGAAATTACACAGCAAAGAGATGATTTAATGTACAAAAATTAAAGGCTGAGAATTCTAGAAATTAGGCATATAGGAGATTATTTTTCTATGCATTGGTAAAAGTATATGGATTTAAACCTCCCAGGGTTTGACCTCTGTTAATCATGAGACAATTTCTAAACTTGAAGCAAATGACCTTTTTATAGAGAAGTTTTCTCACCTGGAAAGCTTTGTAAGGCCTTCTTTATGCCCTTATTTCTAAAGCTACAGATAAAGGGCTCCACATGGGAGTGACCACTGTGTACATCACTGAGGCTATTTCATTTGCCCTTGAATTTGGGTAGCAGCAGAGCTAATATACACTCCAAGACATTTATCATAAAATGAGGTCACTACAGACAGGTGAGCCCCACAAGTAGAAAACACTTTATATTTGCCCCCAGTTGTTGAAATTCTCAAAATGGAAGATACAATCTTAGAGCAAGAGAAAAGAATAGCATCCCAGTTAGTGGAATAACATCCAGAAGTCCAGCAGCAAAATGCATCACTAGGTCATTGAGGAAGGTGTCAGAACAAACACGTCTGACTACCGTATTAAGTTTCAGAAAAAATGCAGGATTTCCAACTCTGTGCAAAAAGGAAATTGCAAAACCATTAGTAATGTAAAAGGGAGAAAAAATCATTTAATAACCTGGATGCCAGTAGCAGGAGCCCGTAGACCTAGGGGTTCATGATGACCATGTAGTGCAGGGGGTGACAGATGGCCACAAGGCAGTCATAAGCCAAGACAGTCAAGAGGGAGAAGTCTAATCCTGAAAAAAAAAACAAACATCTGGATAAGAAGGTTTTCATAAGTTATGGTTTTACTCTCTCTCTGGATGTTCAGCAGCATCTTTGGGAGTGTGGTGAAAGTGAAACTTATATCTCTAAAAGCACGGATGGATAGGAAGAAGTACATGGATGTGTGGAGGTGGGAGTCTGAGGTGAAGGCCAGGATGATGAGCAGGTTCCCAAAGACAGTGACAACAGCAATATTCACACTGACCAAGAGTGAGATTTCCTCAGGGCAAGACTTTTCAAGAACATCACCTTCTATAAACCCTGCACTGACTCTCCAATAACTTCAAACATAAATAACCATCTTGTGGCAAAACACAAGTCTCTCTGTTATTTGGTTGCTGCCAACCTGGCCAGGCTCATGTTCCACTTGTCAGGTTCTGCCATTCATTGCTCACCAGATATTAATAAATATATCTGAATCCTCACCACACCTTATGGTTATTTTGATCCCAGCTTTCTGTCCCTGACATCTCTTCTTGGTGTGTCTTTATTTCAGATTTTGAAATTATTCAGAGGGAGAATATGAAACATTTTTAAAGAGTTTTGGAAAATTAAAAATACATTGCAATTATGTAAAAGGGTATAAACATATTTCAATAACAAAATTATTAGAACCTCTAAAGCTGAAATGTACTGTGATGAAATTTTAAAATTTCCATGTAGTGGAACTGGAAGAAATTTAGCTGCAATGGAAAGTAAAGGCCCACCACCTTGAAACAGAAATTGGAAAATAAACCAAATTTATATCTGTGGACTTTCCTACATCTGACATTTTCTCTTTGTCTCTGCATTACTGTCAATAAAACATTCCCTCATGATATTTTCTTCCCACAGCAAAATAGAACTTTTGTGGTTCATTTCAGTGACTTACTTTTCTACCTATGCTTTCCTCCATGGATAATAATTAAATACAAAGAATCTTCATTCTGGAAACTCCAGGAGATAAAACACATATGTAACCTCAGTTTGGATGATGTATCACTGAGCTATGTCATTGATTCCAATTATTCTGAGAAGGGTGATATGGAAGTGAGTGGAAATGAGAAAAGCATCATTGGAGAAAGACACTTGGGGATGAAATCCAGGACCTTCTCATCCAATACTGTGACTCTAGCATTTGCTTCTCTTGGTAACTCAGCTCTTGGCAGTGGAGGAAGGAATCATTGCTCTTATGTGTGACATAAACTCACTTTGACACTGACTGCATTATTATGGTGCATTATAAGAAGTAAGGGCTCTGTTACTGATTTCTAATGTGTCTTAGTTTAAATGATGCTATCCGGAAATGAGGGTGTCTATTCTCACTTCCTCCAATCTGGGCAGTTAATCTTCAATTGACAGTGTTCATCTTTTCTAAATTTCTCATGGTAGAGTCCCAGGAAATAAATATTCTACTTACAAAACATAATACAATTGAACATAACATAGCTCACTCAAAATGTGTCTTCTCCTCCTTCTATATAACACACATTTCATGGTTTATAGGCAGCAACCAAGTCTCCCATTTCTCCAGGAAAATCAATAGTAGCCTCTGTAAACTGGTGTTTATTCTTAACTCATTGTATGGAAGTTTCTTTAGCTGAAATTTATATTTTAAGGCCAGTCTTCAATTTTCCCTTAAACAAAACCTTAAACTGCACTTGCATTTCACCAACAGAAGACAAATTGATGATTTTTTTGAAAACATTTATATATTCTTCATAAATAAATTTAATATTCCATGAAAAAAATTTATACTCAGAGTCAAACATTATTGTTTTCACATATTTTATGTTCCTTGAGCTGTGTAAAATTTTACTGACAAAACCAGGAATACATTTTTTTTTCCTTATGGAAAAATAGATGCAGGAATGGGGAAGTAAGTAATGATCTAGGAGAACATAGCAGAGTTGAAAGGGTCTCTATCACTCACTCATGACATGTGCTTAAAAAATCTTTTCTTATGAATCAATGTACCATGGGGAGAAGTTGTGTCTTAGGCAGTTGAGCGCACACCTCCCAAATGGGAGGTGCTGGATTTGAATCCTAATGTCTCTTGAAAAGACAAAAAATAAAAATAAAAATAAAAAGTCAATGAGCAAAAGAAATGGAAAAAAAAAACCTCAGAGATGCCAAAGTGGCTCAGTCTTTGAGTACTGGCTTCCCACATATGAGTTTCCAGTTTCAATCTCTGGCCCATGGTACCTCAAAAAAAAAAATCAAAGAAAGAAAAGAAACAATGTACAATGTACAAACGGATACAAGCCATTGTATATTTTGTCATAACTTACAAAATTTTGTAAGACAAAATGTAAACTATAATGTAAACTGTAGTCCATGGTTAGTATATTAGAAAAGAAACAGGGAATGTGCTATGGGAAATTTGAAAAATATACAATCACATTGTCTCTATAATTACACTCAAATTATAAGTAAGTTTGACATCCACAATTCAGTCTACATGATACTGTGTGAGGTCGATTAGGTGGGCTGGCTCTTTGCAGCCTGTTCTCTCTCTTTCTGGCTTGTGTTCCTGTTCCCCAGGGGATGGAGAACAAGTGGGTGCATTGCCAATTTATCCAACCTCACGGCAAGATCCTCTTACTACCTGATTGCAGAAAGGAGGCATATTTGTGGAGTGAACAGCATCAGTGAATTCTTCTTGAATATATAGTGTTCCTTATGATAACAGAAATATCAACATTTTTAGCTGGCTTGTTTTTCAGTGTTTTCTATACTTAAAATTACTTGAAAGACATAACACTAGCTTTTCAATAAGATAAGTGTGCATACTTATTATGGCTTTTATAAAATTTTTTTAAATTATGAATATATTATTAATATATGTCCATCAACAGAGGAATGGATAAACAAACTTTGGTCTATTCACATGATGGAATATTATCCATGTGTAAGAAGAAATGAAGCCGTAAAGCTTATGACAGCATGGATGAACCTAGAGGACATCATGTTGAGCGAAGCAAGCCAGAAACAAAAGGACAAATACTGTAGGAATGTGTTACCTTCAACCAAATATATTGTGTATCATATTGTTTGATGAGAAAAAATTATATATATAAAGTACATTTAATTGAGAAATGTGTGTATTTATTCATCTGTGTTTGCATTTTAGATTTAATTGTTTATATTTTGAATTACAAAATGTACAAAATAAAGTTAAAAAATTAAAGAAATATAATTCTAAAAATTAGGCAAATGGATTATTTTTATATACACTTATAAAGTCTATATATTTAGATCTCCCAGTGTTTGAACTCTGTTAATCATGAGGACTTTTCTAAACTTGAAACAAAGAATCCTTTTATAGAGAGAAAGTTTCTCAGTTCTTTTAAATTTTTAAAAAGATTCTTAGATTATAAAAACATTACATAAAAAATATAAGGGATTCCCATATGCCCTGATCCCCATATCTCCCACATTTTCCTACATTAACAACTTATTTCATTAGTGTGATACATTCATCACAATTGATGAACACATTTTGGAGCATTGCCACTAAGCATGGATTTAAGTTTATTTTATAGTTTACAGTCTCTGCCACCCAATTCTGTAGGTTAAGGCAATATTTATAATGGCCTGTATCTGTCATTGCAATGTCATTCAGGACAATTCCCAAGACCACAAAATGCTCCCATATAGAATCTCAGCTTTTTTAAGGCCTGCTTTATGTCCTTCTCTCTAAGACTATAGATTAAGGGACTCATCATGGGAGTGACCACCGTGTACATTACTGAGGCTATTGTGCTTGCCCTTGAGTTTTGTGTAGCAGCAGAGCTAAGATACACTCCAAGACCTATACCATAAAACAAGGTCACTACTGAGAAGTGATACCCACAAGTAGAAAAGGCTTTATACTTGCCCTCAGCTGTTGAAATTCTCAAAATGGAGGGTACAATCTTGGAGTAAGAGAAAAAGATCCCAGTGAGTGGAATAACACCCAGAAGTCTAGATATGACATACATCACCAGGTCATTGACAAAGATTTCAGAGCAAGCAATTTGGAGCACCTAATTAAGTTCACAGAAAAAGTGGGGGTATTTCCAACTCTGTACAAAATAACAACTGCAAAACAATTAAGTCTTATAAAAGAGAAAACACAACAGTTCATATCCAGGATGCCAATTACAGGAGGCTGCAGACCCGTGGGTTCATGATGACCATGTAGTGCATGGGGTGGCAGATGGCCACAAAGCATCCATAGGCCATCACAGTGAAGAGGTAGTTTTCTAATTGTCCAAAAAGCATGAAAAGAAAGGTCTCTCTGAAGCAGTTTGTATAAGTTATGATTTTGCTTTAGGACTGTATGTTCAGCAGCATCTTTAGGACAGTGTTGTAGGTGAAAAAGATACCTGTAAAAGACAGTTTGGAGAGGAAGAAGAACATGGGTATGTGGACATGGGAATCTGAGATGATTGCTGGATGATGAGCAGGTTCCCCATGAGGATGACCAGGTACATGGACAGCAACATCCCAAAGAGGAGGGGCTGCACTCTGTACCTTCTGAGAGACCAAAGAGGGCAAATTCTAAAACATTTGTTTGGTTTCCCATGTATCTGATGAAACTGTTAGAAAAGAGGGCCGAACAATGAAAATTTATACACAAACAATGGCCAAGAAATTGTCATAAATGCTGTGGTTTATAAAAGCACTAAATTAATGATTTATAAATAGAAAGATCTTGTCACCTTTTAATGAAAATGTTAGGGAAAACAGATGTTCCCCCTTCCCCTTGATAATTTTCTGACAAGCCATCCATGTACATAATTGGAAAAAATTTCTCACATCATTATTTTCCACTACAAATGCTCATAGAATGTATTTTATTCAACAAGTATATTGAAAAATCATTTTGTACACTGTGATGAAAAATTTGGAGTAATTTATATTGGTTAAAAGAGCACAGCATTGTGAAAATACTTAAAATTACCAAATCATAAAGTTGACAATAAGTAAAATGGGAAATCTTGAGATGCATATAGGTTATTATAATTAATTGTTTTAATTCATTAATTTGAGGTATTATTTTTTAACAATGCTATTGTTAAGATGCCATTTCTTCCCAATCTGATTTATACATTCAACCAATCCAGGTCTGTAAAATACCAGCAGGTTATTTTGGGGATATTGGCAAACTAATTTTAAAGTTTATATGGAAAAGCAAAAACCTAGAAAGCCAAATATACTGAAGAAGAAAAGCAAAGTTGTAGGACCATATAAATTGATCTCAATACTATTATAAAAAGCACAATAATCAAATAGAGTTGTACTGTGAAATAGAAGCATTAATTAATGTTAGATAATCAAGAAACAATAAAAAACAAATGTGATCAAGTGATCTTTTACGAAGAAGTAAAGTCGATTCAATGGAGAAACTGCAGTCTTTTCAACAATTGGTTCTGGAACAATGGATGCACACATGCCAAACAAAAATGGAATTTATTTCATTCAATAAATATTTTGGCCAGTCTTTTTGAATCCTGGATTAAAAAGTTGAAATAATGGATATTGGTGTTGGTAGCACAAAATTGTGTGCATTTAATAATACTAAATTTGATGCAAAAATTAACTCAATATGAATCATATATTTACAAGTAAAATGCAAAGTGTAAAACTTCTGGAATAAAACATACAAGAAAATCTAGGGGCAGTGGTTTGTCAATGAGTGTTTAGATACAGCACGCAAAGCATTATTCAAGATAGAAGAAAATTTATAACTTGGGCTTTATTAAAATATAAAATGGCTGCTCTGTGAAATACTTGATAAGGGAAAGAAAAGAAAATCAACAGGTTCAGGGAAAATATTTGAAAACAAATATTGATAATTATTTTTATTCAAACTATGAAGACATCTTAACACCCAATGATACGAAAGCAAACAACCAATTTAAAAATGGACCAAAGACCTGAACAGAATCCTAACCAGCAAGATATACTGTTGGCAAATAAGCATAAACAAAAAGATGCTCAACATCTTTTGTTATTAGGGAACTGCAAAATTAAAATTGCAGTGATATATCACCACTTGCTTATTAGAGTAGCTGAAAACCTAAACACTGATGTTAACAATTGCAGGTGAGGATATGGAGCAACACGACTCTCATACATTGCTAGCGAATAGACAAATTGGTAAAGACAGAAGATGGTTTAGCAGTTTCTGTAAAGTAAACATAGTCTTAAAATACAATCCAGGAATTGTGCTCTATATATGTGGCTTTTATGAACACTTAAGTCCACACAAACACTCATTGGTGAATGTGAATATTCTAGCAGATATATTGATAATCTCCAAAATCTGTAAGGAACAAAGAAGCCATTCAATAGATGACTAGATAAACACTGTGTTGTATCTATACAAGGAAATATAGCTTAGAGATAGAAAAAAGGAAATGTTCCTTCCAGCCACAAAAGGAAGGATGAATCTCAAATGACTGCTGCTAATTTAAATTAATGAGTTTAAAATGCTATGTATGAATGATATCAACTATAAGACCATCTGGATAAGACAAAATATTAAAGAATATATTGATGATCACTGGTTGGCAGGGATAAGGAGGTGAAGCACAGGTGAATATTTAGAGCAGTGAAACTATTCAGTATAGTACTGTAAGTGTAAACACATGACATTATACATTTTAAAATCCATTGAATTTGACCACGAAGAGTAAACCTTTATGTATGCAAATAAAAATTCATTAAAAAAGCTAAGGGAATACCTGGATGGAATGCAAACTATTCAAAAACTATGTAACTGTAATACAATGCATGATATGCCGTCTCTGAAGGAGAGGGGAAAGGTGCTGAAATATGTAATATTGAATGCTAACAATGTGTATAAAATGATTTCAGTGCATATTGGACATAAGTCCTGTACTCTAGTTGACACAGTTGTATCCCACCAGGGTGTGGGTTAACAAATCGATTATGTCTGTATCTGTATCATTCAATGAAGTAAATGATGGCAGATGGGGAATATGTATCTCACTGTGTATGGGGAGGTGACAGATAAGCAAGAAAGGATGCTGGAGTGTCCGATGTGATAAAGGTAGACATCAGTATGAACTCACGTGTAGGCTAATATAGATAAGAAGGATTACATGCACAGATATTTACTGATATGCATATATGCACAGGTTAGTGGGCACATATATGATTCCTTAGTCTGTGAGCAGAGAAGGCCTCGATGCCACAGAAATGAGGAGCAGAGCTTCTGCCCAGACCTTGGATTTTAACACCATCTCCAATCCAAGACTCCTTGGAGAAATGACTGACACTAGGACTGGGGAAAGAAACATGCAAGGAGTGTCTGGAGCACATTGTATTACCAGATAGGAAGTAGGTGCTAAAATAAAATCCTCAATGAAGTGGAATATCAGAGAAAAACAGGGCACAGCTGAAAGAGTTTCCAAGGAAAACAATGGAACAAATAGAAGAAAATAAATAAATTAGTATCAATTATCAATACAAAGTATCAAATAAATATCATGAATCCATTCCTATGTAAATAAATTATTGACTGAATACATAAGAAATAACCTCCCTTGTAGAAGCATTTCAATAATTTATGCAGACATTGCTCTTTAAGAAGGTGGAGCATAACTTCCACTCCTGAAGTCTGGGCTTCACTTGGTGACTTATTTCCATAGGTGATATAGGGAAAGGCAGAGCAATGAGGGATTTCATAGTGGGAAAACCTACAAACGCTTTTCATCAAGGTCAGCATCAACAGTGATATGTCATGTTGATGTTTTCCTCCAAACACATATTTTCCAACTAGTAAGAGAAAAACATCAGACAAATCCCCACAGATGTACATTGTACAAACTGCCTGATCAGCCCTCCTCAAAACTATTTAGCTCATCAAAAACAAGGATGGTCTGAGAAAGGGACTAAGTGACTAAGAATTCATGACAAATAAATGTAATCTGGTATTCTGGATGGGTGATGTGAAGAACAGGACAAAGTGAGTGCATGGTTATGGAAACTCTGTCTACAATCCTTGCAAATTTTCTCTAAATCTGACACTATTTGAAAACTTAAGTCTATTAAGAAATAAAATTTTTGGTGAAATGCAAAACAATAGGAAACTAAAAACTCTGAGCTTCTTTCAAGACATTATTAACTGCCTTAGGCAAGATTATCACCCTGCTGTAAATCTCATGTTCTTCATCCATTAAATCAGAATAGTGAAACCAATATCAAAGAGAAATTGAAAGAATTAAATAAAACAATGAATATAAAATGTCCAGCATCGTGCCTAGTATTATAAGTGAATATTTTATACATTATGACTCAACCCCACACAGATTCATTCACCACACCTCTTTCCCTATTTCCAGCCCTCATCATCAATGTGGGGTTTTCACAGCACCAACAGTCACCCTGACCCAGAGTGAGCTTTCCACAGGGTAAGACTTTGCATGAACATCAGCTTCTATAAATCCTGCACAGACTCTCCAATAACTTCAAACATAAATATTCATCTTTTGGACAAGACACAAGTCTCTCTCTTATTTGGCTGCTGTCAACCTGTCTGAGTTCATGTTCCACTTGTCAGGTTATGCCCCTTATTGTTCACCAGATATTAATAAATATTCCTACAACCTAATCACACCTTATGGTTATTTTGATCCCAATTTTCTGTCCTACTTTCTTCTTGGAGTGCTTTTATCCCTTTCTCCTGCTGGAATTACCCCAATTCCTCTTTCAACACTCAGTACAATTAACACTTACTTGTGAAGACTACACTAACCTCCATAGTTTGATTCCAAACTTTTGAATCATCTTCAGGAGGATTTCATAGTCACATCAGTATATTGCATGTACTAATTCTGTGTTTTCAAACCTATTCTGATGAAATTTCTTTAATAAGAAAAACATAGTGTTATTCGTTTCTTTATTCCCAAAATAATATTTAGTGACTATCATCAAGTATTTGAAGGATAAATGTTTGTTGAATGACTAAATAAAAAAGGGATGAGATAACATCATCAGACAATTGCCAGTAATTATGGTCTATGGCATATATTTGTTATATTTTTTCCATACCCTCATATTTTTAACAAAATTTATAACAAATAGTCAGAACAATGTAAGGTATGGTGGGAGCAGTATTATATGGGAATTCTGCATATTTCATGATTGTTTCTAAGCTCACAACTTCACATATATATAAGGAATAATCATATATATATGAGGATGAAAGTGAATAAAGAGATAACTATAACAATTTTAGAGAAAGAAGAAGCAGTGCAAGAGGAATAAAGTTTGCTGAATTAAAGCCACAGTAGAAGGATTGGAGAAGGAAGATATTTTAGTGTACCTACTACCTACTTAAACTCAGACATTTTAAATAGGTAAGACCTTGTATGATTTTGCTTTCTTTATGTATGTACCTTTTTATGTCCTTAAAGTTACCACCAGTTAAAGGGTTCCCTTTAGCTATAACACATTCCCCCAGCACCGGTGTTGATTCTGTGACTCACCATGACGTTGTCAAAGAAGGTTATGAGTTCACCAGTGCAGATTCTTCTGTTAGTGAGGGATGAAGTTGGAAACTCTGCTCCCAGGAAGGGCCGGGAAATGGAAGGACTCATGAGGGCTATACAGCAAAATTGTGTTTCTTCATCACAGAGATCAGTGAAGAAGACTTGGGGTAGTTTAGGAGAAGCATTTAGGTTTTCTTTACCTTTGGGGTTTGTTTCCAATGAGTGTAATTACTGAAGTATTCTTTTGTCTCTTTTCTCCCTGAGATATTTAGCTCTCTGGAGGAAAGAAAGAAAAATGCAATTCAAACTTGTGCCAGCTTTGACCTTTGGGAGGCAGCTTTGAAGCTCCATGTTCATCTCTTACCCCAAGGACTCCCTACTTCCCAGGAGGAGGTCCCCTCTCTTTAGGTGTGGGCTCTAGTATTGCCAGGTTTCCCATAATGATTTCCATATTGCTGATTCTGGAGAGTGATTCTGGATACACTAAAACATTTTCTGTCTGATCTGTCTCATCTTGCACTGGCTCTCATTCCTGAGGCTGTCTTCTCCAGGATTTCCTTTTGTCTTGCTGCTTCTGTTTTTGCCCCATAGTTAGAAATATCTGTTCAACTTATTCAACTGTTTGTTTCCTCAGTCATTCAACAAATATTTATTCAGAATACTGTATGGTATACTTTAAGCAATAAATTATGTTCTGGGTATGGAGATAGATGTAAGGTATGGTGCTTGCTCTCATACATCTCCCTGTCTAAACAAGTGAAAAGACATAGCAATAAATACATACAACACCTCAAGGTGGTATACTCAGACCTGGTGAAATATAATTCCATATGAATGAAGATTGCCTTTTCCATGTCTGCTGGGCCTTTGATAGGGATTACCTTGAAGCTATGGATCACTTTGGGCAGTACTGACAGATTAATAATAGGAATTCTTCCTATCCATGAACACAGGATGTCTTCCCGTTTCCTTATGTCTTCTCTACTTTCTTGCAACAGTAATTTCTCATTTTCAGTGTCCAAGTCCTTCAAATCTTTAAAGTTATTCCCAGGTTTGTTGCTCTTTTAGATTTTATGGTATATGATTTTTAAAAAATGCACAGTTAAGAATGTTCTTTACAGGTGTATAAAACAAAACAAGTTTCTGCATGTTAAGTTCGAACATTGGAGTAGCTGTGGCTCAAGTGGTTGAGTGCCTGCCTCCCACATAGGAGATCCTGGGTTTGGTTCTTGGTGCCTCCTGTAAACACAAAAACAAATAACAAGCAAAAGAAACCAACCAACAAAAAAACAGCTCAGGGAAGCTGATGTGGCTCAGTGGTTGAGCGCTTGCTTCCCACCCGAGATACTGGTTCAATCCCTGGAAACTTGCACATAAAAAAACAAACAAACAAAAAACTTTGTACCTTGCATTTTGGCTGCATTCATTTCTGAGTTCTAGAGGTTCCTTGTGTAAGCTTTGGCATGTTCTCTACAAAGGCTCATGACATCACTGAAAACAGATAGTTTTACTTCTCCCTTTCTAATTTGGATGTATTTTATTTAGTTTTATGGCCTAATTTACTAACTTCCAGTACAGTATTGAATAGCAATAGTGAAACAGTCATTCTTGTCTTGTTCCAGACCTCAGGGTAATGGCTTTCACTCTTTCCACACTAAGGATAAGATCACCTGTGTTTTTACAATGGTGCTGTTTATCATGTTGAGGAGTTACTTTCTATTCTTATTTTTTGAGTGTTTTTAATGTGAAGTGGTGTTGGAATTTATCATTCACATTTTCTGCATGAATTGAGGTTTTCATGTGATTTTCCTCTTCATTGTGTTAATGTGGTGGATTACTTTGATTTTCTTATGTTGAACACCCTTGTATATTGATATAAATCTCACTAGGTCAGGGATACTTCTTTTAATATACTGTTGGATTTAATATGCTAGTGTTTGTTGAGTGATTTTGGATCTTTTTTTTTTCATGGATATTTGTCTTTGGCTTTCTTTCCATATGTCTTTATACAGCTTTGATATCACAATAATTTTAGCCTTTAGTTTGGAAGTGATACACTGACATCAAGTTGGAAGATTTTGAAAAGCATTATAATAATTTCTTCTTTGAATATTTTATAAATTTCATTATGGATACTGTCTGATCCTAGAATTGTATTTTTGGGGATATTTTTGATGACTACTGGAATCTCTTTACCAGTTACAGTTTTGTTGAGATTTATTTTTTTCCCATTAATTCAGGTAAATTGATTGTTTCTAGGAATTGGCCCATTTTTCTGCGTTATCTAGATTATTGGTAGACAATAGTTCATAGCATTCATTCATAATCCCTTTAATGTCAGCAATATCTAGCAAAGTCCCCAATTTCATACTGGATTTTAGTAATTTGTATCCTCTCATTTTCTTTTTCAATCTAAATAAACCTTGGCTATTTTATTGAAAATTTCTAATAATTTTATTAGTTCTTTCAGTCGGTTTGTTGTTGTTTTGTTTTTTCTTTTTGTTTTTGCTTTTTAGTTAAGCATAAGCTTTATTACAGGAGATAATATATTATCAACATCAATTCAGTTTCTATTTAATACTGGCTTCAAAGAATTAGCCATTTAAACACTTCAGTTTAGAAAATGCTTTCACAAACTTCTTATAATTAACCATAAGTTACTTTTTGTTATTAATATTAACTCCTAGATTTCTACTTAATAATGAATTCCCAGAATCGGTTACATACATTATAATCTTTCAGCTTAGAAAATGCTTTTACAAACTTCCCATCACAATCCATAACCACATAGACTATAGCTACTACATCTCAAGACAAAATCACCTTTACAAAACAAATTCCCTTAATTAATGCTACTTTCTACAATACGTTCTATGACTTTCTATATTCATTCAAGCATTTTCTGACATATTTCCACTCAGATTTTATAAAAACTAGTCTTCTTATCTTAGGAAAAAACATACTCTTAAACAAACCTCAAATTTAATTATCATTGACTATGAACTCACTCCCACAAAACTACTACTTCTTTCTTTATCTATTTATATCTTACATAACTCATTCTGTTCTGTGAAGAAAAATAATTATTCATTTCAATTTAATCAAAAAACATTTAAAAAAAAAAAGACTTTTCCAATTTTCTCATTAGATAAACACTTGAAATTTTCATCTTCAACATTTAACACATATAATGCTAATTTAGTTTATTTGAATCCATATAAACCTAGGAAGATTTCACCCAGGCTAGATAAAATTGAAATCATTATAGTTTATGAAGGAAATGTTCTTTTTCCTTCCTTCACCCACAGGAAGATAAAATCTCTTTTTCTTTAATCAGAGTCTGAAATGGTGAATAACTTTAAAAGTATACTGACTGCCAGGTTCTAGAATGTATTATAATTGTTTAATTTGTTTTAATCATAATTTATAAAAATCTTTCCATAGCTTTCAAAGACTTTCTCAGTTGTTTTTTTTTTATACTTTATTCCATTTCTCTCCACTTAAATACTTATTATTTCCTTCCTTCTACTAAGTTTAAATTCATTTTGACCTCTTGTTTCTATTTCCCACAAGTCTGTAGATAGGTTATTAATTTGTGAATTTTTTAAAAATATGATGATTAACAGCTATAAATTTCTCTGAATCTTTGAAACTCATCCCTAAACTAGTCTAACAAAGGGAATTAATTTAGCCACAAAATAAAATGGACCATGATGTGTAGCAGAGTTCAAATGACAGCTGCAGTTTTGGCAGATGGTCATCACTGAAGAACTTGAGATTCTCTATTAGTGAATAGGTTTCATATGAAAATGAAGTCCAAAATTCTCCTAAGTGGAAACTCTGGTAAGAGTTTCCTGTATAAAAGTGGGATCCTTGGAATTTCAGTGGAATTTTAAAGGTAAACAATATATAAACATATTGGTTAAATATGAGCATCAAGATAAACACTTGTCCTGACACTGTTGCTACACGGTAGAAAGCCCTCTGGATGACATGCCAGTATGCAGTTTGAAATTACCACACTTTTGTGGCCTTAATAGTTATAAGTGGAAAACTTAATGTTAAATTTTTATGGCTATTTAAAAGCAAAATAAAGTCAAATGTAAATCCTCTCTTTCCACCAAGACCTCCAAAAATTCACACAAATATGGTTCCAAAAAATTAAACAGAACACAATTTTAAAAATCAAAATATACAATAAGAAAACAAGTTACCATAACTAAGAGCCAGAAGAAAATCAGACAATTGAAAAAGGATTTGTTTCAGATTTTGAAATTATTCAGCTAATATTAAACCTTTTATTGAGTTTTAGAAAGCAAAAATATAGATTACAATATATAAAATGATATAAAAATATTTCAATAACAAATAAATAGAACCTCCAATTACTGAAATATAGAATGATGAAATTTTGAAATATACATGTAGTGGAATTGTCGGAAATTTAGCTGCAATGGAAACCAAAGTCCCACCCACCCTGAAACAGAAATTTAGAAAGTAAATGAAATTTATATCTGTGGATTTTCCGATATCTGACTCTTTCTCTGTATCCCTGCAGGTACTTCCAGTAAATAATTCCCTCCAAGGATATTTTCTTTCCACAGCAAAAGAAAACTTCTGTGGTTCATTCCAGTGATTTTTTTTTCCACTGATGGTTTCCTCCTTGGATAATAAATAAATGCAAAATATCCTCATTCTGGAAACTCCAGGAGATGAAACACATATTTAAGCACATTTGGGATGATGTGTCTCAGTGTTATGAGTGTGCTTCCAAATATTCTGAGAAGGGTGGTCTGGAGGTGAGGGGAAATGAGAATGGTGTCATTGGGGAAAGACACTAGGAGATGTAACCCAGGGCCTTCTCATCCAGTACTCTTACTCCAGCATTTTCATCTCTTGGAAACTCAGCTCTTGGCAGTGGAGGAAGGAATCATTTCTCCTATGTGTGACATAAACTCACTTAGACACAGGCTATGTTATTACGGTGCATTATATGAAGTAAATCCTCTGTTACTGTTTTCTACTGTACCTGAGTTTCAATGACGTTCCTGGGCCTGATGGTGTTTATTCTCACTCCCCCACTCTAAGCAGTTAATCTTTAATTGACAGTGTTCATCTTTTCTAAATTTCTCATGGTAGGGTCCCAAAATCATTATTCTATTTAAACAACTTAATACAATTGAACAGAACAGAGCTCACTCAAAACAATTCTTTTCCTCCTTCTATATAACATATATTTCATGGTTTTCAGGCCGCAATCAAGGCTCCTAGTTCTCCAGGAAAAACACTAGTATTTCCCTCTGTAACCTAGTCTTTAACTCTCACTCAATTTATGGAAGTTTCCTCAGATGAAATCTATATTTTAGGGTCTTTCTTCAAGTTTTACCTTAAAAAAAAACCTAAATTGCGCTTAAGTTTTACTGATAGGCGACAATGTGATTTTTTTTATTGGAGACATTTATAGTTTCTTAAAGAGAAAATTTTTTTTCCATCAGAATAAATTTTTACACTCAGTTTAGATTGAATCATTGTTTCCACAGATTGTGGGGTCCTGGAGAAGAGTAAAATTCTACTGACAATGCCAGTAATACTTTTTATCTTTGAAAGGAAAATAGAAGATGCAGTAATCAGGAAGGATATAAAGATCTATTTAAGTATGTAAGTTCTAAGAGGATATAATAGAGTTGAAAAGCTCTCCATTACTGACTCATAACGTGTGCTTAAAAAAATCTTAGCATATGAATCAATGTATCAGAAAGATATTTAGAAAGGCAACAGAGAAGGTTCTTAGGGAACTTTGAAAGAAATACAATCACCCTCTCTCCTTAATTACATTCAAAATATAAGTAAGTTTCACGTCTACCATCCAGTGTACACCATACCGGGTGTGAGGTGGAGGTGGTACATGGCTTTTTGCAGCCCTTTCTACCTCTTTCTAGCTTGTGTTCCTGTCCTCCAGAGGATGGGGAACTCGCAGGTGTATTGCCTATTTAACCAATCCTTATAGGCATGAGCCTCCTACTACCTGATTGCAGAAAGGAGGCATATTAGTGGTGCCAATAATTTTAGTGGTGTCTTCTTGATTACACAGTGTTCCTAATGGTAACAGAAGTTTCAACTTTCTTAGGCTATCTGTTTTTCAGTATTTTCTATACTTCCAATTACTTGAAACATATAAATCTAGCTTCTTCAATAAGATGAGTGTGCATGCTTAAGTTATTTCTCAAAATTCTTTTTTAATTAAAATTTTTTGTATTTTTAAAGAAGCTTTAGATTACATAAATGTTACATAAAAAATATAGAGGATCCCCATATGCTCTACCCCCTCACCCTCCCATACTTTCCAACATCAACATCTTTCATGAGTGTGATACATTTGTTACAGTTGATGGATACTTATTGAAGCACTGCTACTAAACATGGACTTTTATTTAGATTTTAGTTTACACTGCCTTGCACAATTTTATAGTTATGACAAAATATATAATGGCCTGTTTCTATCATTGAAATGGCATGCAGGACAATTCTAATATCTGTAAAAAGCCCCCATATTACTCCAATTGTTCTCTTTCCTTCCCCTCAGAACCTCTGGTGGCCACTGCCTTTATATCAATGATAAAAGTTCTTACATTGCTATAACAATAGTAAGTGTAAAATAGAATAATAATAAGTATACTTGAGTCCATTGTTCATTCCCTAAAATGAACAATGGACTAATGTCAAAATTATTCAAACTATTTTTTGGAAAGAGATTTCTGCTTGTAAAGTAGCCATACATGTAAAATATTTTGTACAAGAACTGATTGCTCAAGAACAGTCTTGCAGGATATGAATCTGGGAATTGATAAATCAAATTTTTGGGAGTGAGATTTCCAATGACACTATTTTCACTAGATAAATGTACATGGTTGTGTACGTATAGCTTGGAAAGATTATTCAGAATATATTTTTTGCATAAACCTCTAAAGACATTGCCTAGGAAAGATTTTGACAAACTGACTGGTTTATGTGATAAATGATTTTGCTGGGAATCATAATTCAAGGAATATGAAGTGAGGAGTGGCTCTTACTTGCAAAGGTAAGACTTCCAAAAGGAAATGACAAGCTGAGATTTTTATTTCTCAAATTATGGTTGCAATCAAATCCTAGAAATTTTATAAGACTACATGAGTGAAATATCTTTCCAAGAAAAATGCAGTTCTGATGTGTATGACATCTGATTCTGAATCTGTGTCTTAATAAATTACAAAATAGAAATGAATTCACAGCTTTCCCAAAGAATGAGAAGTGAATGCAAATATATAAGCAATTATTTTCAAAAATGACCAATAGCTCAGAGAAATCACTAATTCCAAAATGCCACTCTGGTTTGCTGTTTTTAGTGATAGCCCAGGAATCAGGTGACAAATGAATCATTCACCTTAGTCTACCTCACAATGTACACAGTGGGTCTACATAAACACCTGCAATTGTGGTCTACTATCTGACTTCAATTGTTTAAAAAGCTATAGTAGGAAATGGGGAAAACACCACATTGATTTTATGATCTGTAAATGTGAATGATTATTGTAGGAAGTGCTGAGAAAAATTTCCTGAAAATGTCCTTAATTTTGAAAATAATTGTTAAAGAGACAATCTTTCCTCACTGGAAGAATCACAGAAAGTATTGAGACCATGAAAGTTTGAAGAATCAGGGATTGTGTTGCTGATTACAACCTCACTCAATTTATGATTGACAATGTGCAGGACAAAGACCATATCGGAGACAGAATGTGGATTATTGTAAACCAGTCAGACAATGTCTCCAGTTTAGGATGTGACTACTTTCTGGAGCCAATGAACAAAAAACATGGTAGCTGGTACACAGCCTTTGCTATGAGTGATTATTTTTCAACAAAATCATATAAATCAAACACTTGTTTTCATCTGGCAGTGACTGCAGTATACCTTCATCAGTCCAGAACTTCCTATAACTGTATATATACAGAAATACCTATATTTAATATTTTACTGCTGTAAAACCAGGCAGCAGTTTGCTTTCTATACTGATTCCAGAGAATACAATAAGATTGATCACATGATGTAAAATAATACAGAAAACATGTGTCCTTGATATATAAAAATTAAATAAATAAAAGTTTATTATTTGTCAAATTACAAATTAAATTTCTATACACTTAAAAAGAATCCAGATTTAGATCTCCCAGTGTTTGACTTCTGTCAATCATGAGCACTTTTCTAAACTTGAGACAACGAATCCTTTTATAAAGAGACTGTTTCTAAGTTTTTTTAAGGCCTGCTTTATGTCCTTGTTTCTAAGACTGTAATAAATGGGTTCAGCATAGGAGTGACCACCATGTACATCACTGAGGCTATTGTGCTTGCCCTTGAGTTTTGTGTAGCAGCAGAGCTAAGATACACTCCGAGACTTGTACCATAAAACAGGGTCACTACTGAGAGGTGAGACCCAAAAGTAGAAAACACTTTACACTTGCCCCTAGCTGTTGAAATTCTCAAAATGGAGGATACAATCTTGGAGTAAGAGGAAAGAATTCCATTGAATGGAATAACACCCAGAAGTCCAGCTGCAAAATACAGAGCTAGGTCATTGAGGAAGGTGTCAGAACAAGCAAGTTGGAGTACTTAATTAGGTTCACAGAAAAAGTGGGGGATTTCCAACTCTGTACAAAAAGATAATTGCAAAGCCATTAAGCATTGTAAAAGGGAGTTCAGTACACTCAACAACCAGGATACCAGTAGCAGGAGACCACAGACCAGGGGTTCATGGTGACCATGTAGTACAGGGGGTGGCAGATGGCCACAAAGCATTCATAGACCATTATAGTCAAGAGAAAGATGTGTAGTTGTGCAAAAAGCATGTAAAAATACATCTGGCTGAGGCAGTGTGCATAAGTTATGATTTTGCTTTCTGTCTGGATGTTCAGCAGCATCTTTGGTACAGTGGTAGAATTGAAACAGATATCTGAAAAAGTCAAGTAAGAGAGGAAGAAAAACATGGGTGTGTGGAGGTGGGAGTCTGAGATGATGGCCAAGATGATGCGCAGGTTCACCATGAGGGTGACCAGGTACATGAATAGGAGAAGCCCAAAGAGGATGGGCTGCATTTCTGTGTCTTCTGAGAGACCCAGGAGGGGAAATTCTAAAGCATATGTTTGGTTTTCTCTTTCCAGGTAGATAATGAATTTCCTGGTAAAGATATCAGAGCAATGCAATTTTAGCCACAAGCATTGATCAGAAAAATGTAAAAAAATGGTATGGTTTGTATTGTAAACACATTAAGTTAATATTTTTATTCATTTTATATAGATCTAGTGCCCTTATGTGAAAATGTCAGGGAAAACATATGTTATTGCTTCTCCTTGCTTCATTGCTGACTACAAATGCTTGTCCATAATATAAAACACTTTGTCACAGCAATATTTTCCATTACAAATTCTCTCAGACTTTATTTTAATCAACAAACCTTATGACCAGTCTTTTTGTACCCTGTGACAAGATAGTGAAGGAGAAGAGCAAAGTTGTAGGAACCACATTACCTGTTTGCAACACTTACTATAAAAACACAATAATTAAACAGAATCCTATTGATTAAATAGACAAATAAACCCAAACAAATGGGTTCCACTGATGTTTCACAGAGGACAAGGACAATTCAATGTAGTAAGTATGGTCGTCTCAACAAGTGGAGCTGGAAGAATAGGATGTGATCATGCCGAACAAAAAATGAACTTAGTCACTGATTTTATTCATTTCACAAAAATTAAATCAAAATGAATCATACCACTTAAAAGTAAAATGCATTGTAAAAGTGCTAGACTAAAACATAAAGAAAATCTAGGTTCCTGTGTTATGGTAATGAGTTTTTAGATACAGCAACTAAAGCATGACCCATAAGAGAGTAAAATTTATAAGTTAGTTTTTATTCAAATGTAAAATTTCTGCTCTGTGAAAGACGTTGATAAGGGATTTAAGAAATTTTAGATATCTGGAAAAAATATTTACAAAACACATTTGATAAATGATTTGTATACAAATGTACATATTACTCTTAAAACCTCAAAATAAGAAAGCAAATGCTGAATTTAAAAGTGGGCAAAATATCTGAACAGAATCCTATCCTAAGAAGATATACATTTCCCAAATAAGCATAAAAAAAGGAGCTCAAACTTCCTGGCACCTTGGTATTATTACCAAGTGCCAACTAGAAATGTATCTGGAAAAAGACCTTGACCAAAAGGGAGAAGGTCTAATTACCAATGAGTTTTTATGACTAAGAGATTTCAAAATGAGTTGGGAGGTCATTTCAGAGGTTAAGCTTCTGCACGGCTCAGCAGGATCTCATTGACTGCCACAGTGAACAGTGCATCAAACAGCAAGGATCCTGATGGCTCTAGAGACATCTAGACACTATAAACAGGCAAGAGAATCTTAGGAATTCAGCACCCTGTCAGTGGGCCTTACTTTGGAATTTATGCTCCCCAGTGTAAAAGAGTTAGACTCATTTATTGATTCCCAACACATGGCTCTTCTGTCCCTTTTATTTGAACCTATAATTAGCACTATACAAGTTAAATATTTATATCCCCAAGTCAAATCTTTGGCCTCTTAAAGTGCTGGTTGAGCCCTGAATTTAAGAAGAGTTTCAACACCTACTCTCCAGTTTGTTGGATTCACTCTGGACAACAAACAAGGAGATGGCAATGAACAATGCCGAACACAAGAAACAGAGAATGTCTGCAACTGCAAGCAAGGTAGTTCCATCCATTTATCCCATGGGATCTAAGCTCGCTCTAAGTTAGAAATAAAGTGGGCATCACAATCCCAAAATTCTCAAGATTTGGGAATGAACAATGGACTAAAAAGATTTATTATTATTCCATTAATGGAAGAATTTTTATCATTGATATGGAGACAGTGGCCACCAGAGATTCTGAGTGGAGGGAAAGGGAAGAGCAGGTGTTACACAGGGCCATTTTCAGGATATTAGAATTGTTCTGCATGACATTGCAATGATGGATACAGGCAAAATACGTTTTGTCATAACCTAAAATTGTGCAGAACAGACTGTTAACTATAAAGCAAACGATAGTCCATGGTTAGAAGAAATCCTTCACTATGTGTTCATCAATTCTAAGAAATGTAACATCCTAATGAAAGACATTGTTAATATGGGAGTGAATGGGAGGGGTTTGGGGTGGCATATGGAAATCCCCTATATTCTTATGTAAAATTTATGAAATCTAAACCTACTTTAAAATTTTAACATTAAAATAAATAAATAAATAAAATTGATGCTGAGTATGTACAATAGTACCTCTCTCACTCATGCCTTTGAGAACACAAAATGGTTCAGCCAGAAGACAGTTTAAAAGTTTCTAGTAAAACTAAACATAGTCTTACCATACAATCCAGCAATTCTGCTTTTAGCTATATATGTGGCTGATATGAAAACTTGAGTCTGCACAAAGCCCACAGGCGAATGTTTACAGGAGCTGTTTTTGTCGTCTCCAAATCTGAAAGCAAACAAGATGTTGTTCAATAGGTTACTAGGTGAACTCACTGTTCTGTGTTTATACAATGGAACGTTGCTGAGATGAAAAGAAATATTCCATCCAGCCAAAAAATATATGGATTAAACTTAAGTGATTATTGCTAATTCAAGAAACCAATTTTAAAATGCAGCATATGTTGATATCAATTATATGAGCTTCTGAGTAATGCTAAACAATGCAACAAATGGGATGCTCAGAAATTGCCAGAGGACTGAGGACAGAGAAGGAGGATTGACTAGGTGAAGCACAGGGAAATTTTAGAGCAATGCTTCTATTCTGTGTATTGTGTAATTGTAGACACATGACACCATACATTTGTTAAAACCCACTAATCTTGACAACACAATGAGTGAACTTTATGTATGCAAGTAAAAATCATTTACAAGGTTAAGAGGATTCCACATAGACTGAAAATGTTGCAAATCTATCCAACTAAATAAAAATGTATAATTTGTGCTGACAAGAGCGGCTGAGGGCAAAGGTGCTGAAAAAGTAACATTGGCTATGAATGGAGCCTATAAAATGAAGTCAAAAGAAACTGTGCATAAGTACAGTACTCTAGTAAAGTAGCATTCCACCATGTATGGATTAACAATTTTAATAATTCTATACATGTACACTGGAATCAGGAAATTCATAAACAGATGGGAGATGAGGGAATATATTTCTTACGGTGAAGTGAGTGCTTACAGATAAGCAAGGGGAGGAGGTTAGAATATTCTATTTGTTAATGGTTTAGAGTTAGACACCAGAGTATGAACTCATGTGTAGGTGAATATAAATGTGGAGAGTTGTATGCAGACATATTTCTAGACATTCATATGTACAAGCTTAGCATACACACATGTATTTCCTTATACTCTATGCAGAGAGGGCCTAGAGTCCTCAGTAACAAGGATTAAAACTAGTGCTCAGACCTTAGAATTTACCACCATTCTCCATAAGTGTCTTCTTGGAGAAATTGCTGACTCAATGAAAGAAATATGGAAGAAGCAATTGGCACATTTTGTAGTACCAAAGAGTAAATGAGTACTAAAATAAACCCCTCAATGATAGGGTCATAGTAAAGAGAAACAGAGTGCAGCTGAATGAGCTTCTATGGCCAAAAGTAGGACAAATTGAATAAGTGAAGTAGTACTGCATCAAAACACAAAGTATGAAAGAGATGTCATGAATCCATCCTGATCCAAAAAAAAAAATTTTTGTTTAAGTAAATAAGAACAGACAAATCTTTCTTGCAGAAGAAATCAATAATTTATGTGGCTATTGCTCTCTCAAGCCCGTGGGGCATAAATACCATTTCTGAAGACCTCCTAATATCTCTTTCCGGAGGTGATATGAGGAAAGACAGAGAAATGAGGAACTTCATTTTGAGAGACCTCAAAACACTGTTGATCAAGATAAACATCAACAATGATAAGTCACGTTGATAGGATGCACCCTGGATACGATGTGATGAAATGACACATTATTTCTGGTGTCTTCCTCCTAAAACCCGTAAGTCCAGTCCAATCAAGAGAAGAACATAAGAAAATTCTAACTGAGGGATATTTTACAATATACCTGAACTCCATTTCTCAAAACTATCCAGGTTATCAGAGAAAAGGAGAGTCTGAGAAGCTGTCACTGTTACAAAGACCCTAAGAATTTATGACAAATAAATGTAAGGTGCTATTTTGAATGGCAGATGTAAGAACAGGGGAAAGGGGATGACTGGTTTCTAGAAACTCTCTCTCAAATTCTTGCAATTTTTCTGTAACTCTAACCCTGTTCTAATATATTAAGTTTATTAAGAATTAAAATTATTAGTGAAATGCAAATCCTAAGAACATTGAATTCCAAGATTCAATCCAGACACAATTACATGCTTTGTACAACAATATAACCTTGCTGTAAGTCTCACATCCTTCATCCCTTGAATCAGAATAATGAAACTGATTTTATAGGGTAGTTGAAAAAATTAAATAATTTATTTCATACATTATGATTCAACCATACACAGATTCACTCTCCACACCTTTTGCACATCCATTGTGCTATTTCCATCCTTCATCTTCAACAGCAATACTCAATTTGACCCAGAGTGAGCTTTCCTCAGGACAAGACTTTTCATGAGCATCCCCTCCTATAAGCCAGCAAAGACTCTCCAATAACTCCAAACATAAATACCCCTCTTGAGGGCAAAACACAAGGATCTTTTTTACATGGCTGCTGCCAACCTGTCCAGGTTCATGTTCCCCTTTCAAATGTCTGCCCGTCATTTTTCATCTCATATTAAGAACTATTTTTAAAACCTCAGCATATATGTGTCTCTGTCGACTCTTCTTGGAGTGCTTCTCCCAGTTTCTCCTCCTGAAATTACTCCAATTCCTCCTTCAAGGCTCAGTACAGTTTAAAACCTCCCTTCTGAACCCTTCACTAACCTCCACAGAAGGAGTCGATTCTTTCAATGCACTTCACCAGGATTTCAGAGCTATCTCAGGATATTGTATATACTCATTTCTTTGTCTATAACCCCATTTGGATGTAATCTCCTTAATATGAGAAGCAAAGTCTTACTCATTTTTTTATTCCTAAATAATATTTCGAGCTCATCATGAAGTAATCGATGACTAAACATTTGCTGAATGACTAAAAGAAAAAAAAATGAATGAATGTGGTTAAACAGATACTTTAAATATTTGTAGAGAAAGAACGAATGGAACAGGGAAAATGACTGCTGAGAGAGGGAAGACCCAAGAGTGAGAGCATAGAGGAGGAAGACAGGAAAAGGAATATATTTTAGTGTATCTGCTATCTATTTCCACTCAGGCAATTTAAGAAGGCAGGATTCGTTATTTTTAGCTTTCTCTATGGTCATAACCTGTTGATGCCCTTAAAACTACTATGAATAAAAAGAATCCAATAAAGCCAAAATTATTCCCCGAGCACCTGTGAAGCCTCTGTAATTCACCTGAAATAATCAAGGCAGGTTCCAAGTTGACCAATGCAGATTCTTCCTTGAATGGTGGGTGAAGTTGGAAGTTCTACTCCCAGGAAAATAAGGGAGATGGAATCACTCACGAGGTCTCTAGAAAAAAAATTGTGTTTTTTGTTCACCAGAGATTAGTAAAGTAAGCTTGATATAGTGAAGGGGAAGCATTTAGAGTTTCTGGTCCATTATGAATTCCATTCTCATGAGCTGTATTAATGAAGTATTCTCTTGTCTCAATACTCCCTGAGATACTTACTTCTCTGGAGGTAAGAAAGGAATGCACAATGCAATCTTTTGCCAGTTTTGTCCCTTGAGACAGCTTTGGAGCTCCTTGTTCATCTCTTATCCCTCCAGACACCTACATCCCAGGAGGAGGTCACCTCTTAGGTGGGGGCTCTAATATTGTCAGGTTTCCCATAATGATTTCCCTGTTGAGGATTCTGGAGAAAGATTTTGGATACACTGAAATATATTATGTCTCTAATCTGTCTCCTCTGGAGGTGGGTCTCAAAAATGGAGCCACCCTCTCTCAAGATTATTTCCTCTTGTCTCACTGTTTCTCCTTTCTCCCCTATAGTTAGCAATATCTGTTCAAGTCACACAACCATTTATTTTCTCTGTCATTCAACAAATATTTATTCAGCAATACTGTATGGTAAGACTAAACTAATTTCTGGGGATGCAAAGGAGAATAAGGTACTGTGTTCCCTCTCAAAAAGTTCACAGTCTAAACAAGCAAAGAGAAAAGGAAGTAAATAAATATAACACCCTAACAGGATACTGCAGTCCTGTTTAATTTTAATTCCTTATGAATCATGGTTGAATTTTCTATTTCTTCCCTTAGTTTCCTGGGAATTTGAAAGGTATTACATTGAATGCATAAATTACATTGTGTAGCATTTGAATATTTTTAAAGCAATTTTGTTCACATACCATAAACATCTTCCATATTGTACGGTCCATGGCTGCCAGTTTAACCACAGAGTTTTGCATTCATCATCACAATGAATTTTAGAATATTTTTATTTCTCAAAAAATAAAAATACCCTTATTAATGATACTTATTAATGATTAATATTGTTGTGATATCTTTGTTACATATGATTAAATTATTACAATACTTTTATTACATACAGTCAGCTTTTTTTAATTTTTGTTTTTAAAGAAACAGTATAACACCAACAGACCTACTCCAAGACATATACTTGTCAAGCTGTTACATACTCAGGAAATAAAGAGAGAAAACTGAAGGTAGTGAGAAAAAAATAGCCATCACAATAAGATTAAGTGTTGATTTCTCATCTGAAACCATCGACACAAGGAGGCAGTGGTATGAGATAGTTAAGGTACGAAAAGAAAAAAGTTTCCAGCAAAAATTCTCTATCCAGCAAAGCTGGCATGCAAAAATGTTGGAGAGTTCAAATATTCACAGATAAACACAAATTAAGTAGTATACCAATAAGAAAGTTGCAATTCAAGAAACACTAATGTGAGTTCTGCAGGTTGAAAAGAAAAAACAGTAATGAGAAAGTTGGAGGAGAGTGTAAGGACAACTAAAAAGAAAAAAGAGGGATAAAAGTAGCATATGACATACATAAACCCCCCCAAAAATGTGGCTTATTGAAGTAATTCCTTAAGAGTAATAGCACTGAATGTTAATGGATTAAACTCAGCAGTCAAGACACAGAGATGGGCTGAATGGATGAGGAAATAAGACCCATTTATATGCTGTCTAGAAGAAACCTTACACCCAAGGATTCAAGGAGGCTGAAAGTGAATGGCTGGAAAAAATATTACAAAAAACAATAACCAAAAAAGAGTGGGAGCAGCTATACTAATATAGGACAAAATAGACTTCAAATGCAAAACTATTGGAAGAGACAAAGACAGGCACTATATATTAGAAAAATGGGTTACCATTCAGTAAGAAATAACAATCATAAACATTTATGCACCTAACCGATGCATCTCAAAATACATGAGGCAAACACTGGTAAAAAATTGGAGAAAGAGATGCCTCTACAATCATAGTGGAGGACTTGAATACACCATTATCACCATAAGATAGAACATCTCAACAGAGAATCAAAAAAGTAAAAAAGACTGAATAATACATTATAGAATCTGGACTAATAGATGTATACACAACACTACACCCAAATACAGGGGTATATACATTCTCCTTGAGTGCACATGGATTATTCTCCAAATATACCACATGTGAGGCTACAGAAAAATTCTCAATGAATGAAAAACTAATTTCTTTGACCACAATGGAATGAACCTGGAAATCAGTAAGGGCCAGAACCAGATTAGGAGCAAAGATAGGGAAATTAAATTACACACTCTTAGACAATCAGTGGGTCAAGGAAGAAATTTCAAAAGAAATCAGTAACTAGTGTGAAACGAATGAAAATGGCAACACAACATATTGAAACCTATGGGATTCAGTAAACTGCACTGAGAGGGAAATTCATAGCCATAAATGGACATATCAAAAAAGAAGAAAGAGCTAAAATGGAAGACCTAACAGCACACTTGAAGGAATTAGAAAAATAACAACAAATCAACACCAAAGGAAGAAGAAAGAAGGAAATAACAAAGATTAGAGCAGAACTAAAAGAAATAGAAAATAGGAAATCATTAGAAAAAATATAACTAAAGGCTGGTTTCTTGAGAAGATTCTTAAAATCGACATACTCTTAGCTAGACTAACAAAAACAAAGAGAAAGAAGATGCAAATTCATAAAATAAGAATTGAGGAAGGCTATAAAGGTATACAGCAATAGAGTATCATAAGATGATACTTTGAAAAATTATATGCCAACAGGAAAGATAATTTAGAGGAAATGGACAAATTCCCAGAAACACACAAGTGGCTTACACTGACAAAAGAAGAAATTGATAAACTCAATAGACGAATCACAAGTAAAGAGATAGAATCAGTCAGCAAAAACCTCACAGCTAAGAAGAGCCCAGGAACTGACAGATTCACAGGTGAATTCTACCAAACATTCCAGAGAGAACTAGCATCAATCCTGCTTAAAGTCTTCCAAAAAAAAGAAGTAGAAGTAACGTTGCCAAACTCGTTCTATGATGCCAACATTACCCTAATACTAAAGCAACACAAAGACGCCACAAGAAAGGAAAATTACAGACCAATCTCTCTAATGAACCTGGATGTTAAAATCCTCCACAAAATACCAGTCATATTTCAACAACACATCAAATTAATTATACACCACGACCAAGTACATTTCATCCCAGATAGGAAAAGCTGTTTCAACATAAAAACAAAACAAACAAACAAAAAAAACAATGTAATACACCACATAAATTGATCGAAAGAAATAATCACACGGTCATCTCTTCAGATCCAGAAAAAGCATTTGACAAAATACAGCACAATTTCCTGATGAAAACACTGCAAAAGATATGAATACAAGGACAGTTTCTGAACATGATAAAAGGTATATATGAAAAACCCACAGCAAAAATAATATACAATGGTGAAATCCTAGAAGCTTTCCCTCTCAGATCAAGAACAAGACAAGGATGCCTACTATCACTGCTCCTATTTAACATTGTGTTAGAATTACTTGCTTCAGCACTGAGGCAAGAAAAAGATATAAAAGGCATCAATATTGGAAAGGAAGAATTAAAATTTCACTGCTTGCAGACCACACGATCCTATAAATAGCCTTGAGAAATCTACAACAAAGATTCTAGAACTTATAAATGAGTTCAGTAAAGTCACAGGTTATAAGATCAACACGCAAAAATCAGTAACATATTTGTACACCAATAATGAACAAGCTGAGGAAGAAATCAAGAAAAAAAATACCATTTAAAATAATAATTAAAATAATAAATTACCTAGGAATGCATTTAACTAAAGATGTAAATGACTTATACAAAGAAAACTGCACAATACTTTAAAGTAAATCAAAAAACTTAAATAAATGGAAGAAAAGTCTGTTCATGGATAGGAAGACTAAACAACATTAAGGTGTGTATCCTACACAAACTAATCTACAGATGCAATGCAATCCCAATAAAAATCAACAGGATTTTTTACTGAATTGGAAAAATAAGTATGAAATTTATTTGGAAGGGCGTGAGGCCCTTAATAGCCAAAGACTTAATGAAAAAGAAAAATGAAATCAGAGGAATCACACTATGTGACTTTAAAACACACTATAAATCTACTGTGGTCTAAACTGCATAGTATTGGCACAAGGTTAGACATACTGACCAATGGAACAGTATTGAGAGTTCTGATATAAATCCTCACATATACAGTCATCTGATATTTGACAAGGCCACCAAGCCCACCCAACTGGGAAAGAATGGTCTCTTCCACAAATGGTGCTTAGAGAACTAGACATCCATATACAAAAGAGTGAGAGAGGAACACTATCTCACATCTTATACAAAAATCAACTCAAGATGGATCAAAGATCTAAATTTAAAATACAAGACCATAAAGACCTTCGAAGAAAAATTAGGGAAGAATCTTCTAGACCTTGTGATAAGAAATGGCTTCATGAACTTCACACCCGAAGCATGAGCATTGAAAGAAAAAATAGATGAATGAGACCTCTTCAAAATTATAACATTTTGCATCTCAAAGGAGTTTGTCAAGAAAGTGAAAAGACAGCCTATAAATGGGAGAAATTATTTTGTGATCATATATCTGATAGGAGACTAATATCCTGCATATATAAAGAAATCCCATATTTCAAAAAAAATAAAAAGAACACCAAAAACCCATTTGAAAATTAGGCAAGCAATTTGGATACGGCTCTACTTTGGAGTTTGGGTACCTGAGTGTGAGAGAGTTGGACACACATGTGACTTGTTTACACTTCTTCTTCGGTCACTTTTATTTGAACCTATAGTTGCTCATGGAGTTGGTAAATGTACATAAATGAGACTTGATTCTCTGGTTTCTCCATTTGCCAGCTGGGGCTTGAGCCTCAGCAGATTTCCAACACCTACTGTCCAATTCATTGGACTCACCCAGGACAACAAAGGAAGGAGTGAAGATGGGCAACCACCATAACAGGGAGCTGAGAGAGTCTACAAATGCAAGCAAGAGAGTCTCATCCATCAGCCATATGGAATTGAAGTCCCCTCTCTATTAGAGGTGGAGTGGGCATCACCATCTTAGAATCTTCAGGATTTGGGGATAAAATATGGACTAGAGTGAATTTACTGGTATTCTATATAGACTTATTGTGATTCTAGCAATGGAAGAAATTATATCATTGATTTGGAGAGAGTAGCCACTGTAGGTGCTAAAGTCAGAGATAGAGAAAAAGAGGTACAATATGGGGGCAGTTTTAGGACTTGGAATTGTTCTGAATGACATTGTGGTGACAGAATCAGGCCATTTTATATCCTGCCATAACCTACAAAATTGAGTGGGAGAGAGTGTAAATTACAATGTAAAGTATAATCCATGCTTAGTGGCAATGCTCCAAAATAAATTCATCAATTGCAATGAATGTACCACACTAATGAAAGAAGTTGTTAAAGTGGGGAAAAGTAATAAGCATGGGGATTGGGGCATTTGGGAATCCCTTGTGTTTTTTATGTAGCATTATATGTAATTTAAGTATCTTTTAAACATAAATAAAAATATATTTTTAAAAAGCTTTAGATTACATAAATCTTACATAAAATCCAGAGAATCTCTTATGCCCCACTCTCTCCCCATCCCACACTTTCCCACATTAACATCATCCTTCATTACTGTGGTACATTTATTAAAATGGATCAATAGATATTGAAATACTGCTACTAAATATGGACTATAGTTACATTAAAATTTACTCTCTATCCCTCACAATTCTGTAGGTTTTAGCAAAATATATAATGGCCTGAATCTGTCATTGCAATGTCATGTAGGACAGCCCCAATATCCCAAAAATGCCACCATGTAATACCTATTTTTCCCTCACCCTCCCCTTAGAACCACTGATGTCCTTTGCCTTTATGTCAATGATAAAAACTCTTCCATTGCTAGAATAATAGCAAGTCTATACTAGAACAATATGTCTACATTAGTCCATTGCTCATTTCCCAATCTTGAAGAGTTTTCGATGGTGATGTCCACTCTATTTCAAATTGAGAGAAGGCATAGGTCCCATGGTGCAGATGAATGAAGCTACCTTATTTGCTGTTGCAGACACTTGTGATGGGCGTTGTCCATCCTCATTTCCTTGTTAGTTGCCTTGGTTGAGTCCAGTGAAACAGAGAGCAGGTATTGCAACTGTGCTGAATTTCAAGGCTCAGCTGTCACAAAGATGGATAGAAGGTTTAAGTCTCAGGGACATATATTTATCAAGTATAGTGCTAATTGTGGCTTCAAATAAAAGGGGCTGAAGAGCCATATGTAAGGAAACTATAAATGAGTCTCATTCTGTTACACTGAGGAGCATAAATTCCAAAGAAATGTCCTCCAAAATGGTGCCAAATTCCTGTGCTATCTGCCTTGTTTATAGTGTCTGGATGTTTAGAGCCCACTAATAGGTGAAGAATTCCTGAGCTTCTCTGCACTGTTTATAGTGTCTGGGTGTATGGAGCCCTCTGGAAACCCACTGATTGAGACACTGATTGCTGTGGAAGTCAAAGAGACCCTGCTGTGACATGCCTGTGGAGGCAGTGACAACTGGAAGTTCTAAGGGGATGAGAGGGAAAAACAAGTGTAATATGTAATTTTCAGGACTTGAGAATTGTCCTGAATGACATTGCAATGACAAATACAAGCCATTATATACATATATATATATATATATATATATATATATATATCTTATCATAACATACTAATTGTGAGGGAGGGAGTATAAGCTACAAAGTAAACTGTAATCCACACTTAGTGGCAATGTTCCAAAATGTGTTAATGAATTGTAACAAACGTACCACAGTAATAAAGGATTTTGTTAATGTGGGAAAATGTGGGAAGGGTTGGGAGCGGGGCACATGGGAATCCCCTATATTTTTTAAAGTAATCTAAATACCTTTTCAGAAAAAATAAAAAAGAACAGTAAAAAAAGTCTAGTTTAGGCATAAGAAGAGTCCACATATTTATGCATAGAGCACCAGTAGGAATAGGAGACCTAGGATTATGAATAAAGATTTTTACCAGCATTTTTATATTTAAAAAATTGAAATATCCACCAAATATAATTGGATATACTGGGTAGGAGATGCTCCTAATGTGTGAAAACTATCTGTAATAGCTTCACAGTTTTTCTATAGAGTAATACTGTTCAAAAATGAAGGTTATTAAAAATTTTAAATGTTAGTAAAATGTAAATACTTTGGAAACAGTGAACTCTGAGCTTGACTCCAGACTACTACATGCCGTGGATAAGTGATATCATTGATCTGAGTCACATTATTTAACCATAAACTCAGAATATAGATACCAATTCCATAGAGTTATCAAAGATTAAATGAAATAATGAATATAAAATGTTCAGCAATATGTCTAATTTTAATCAGCGAATTTTTAAATAAATTAAGTTTTAATCCCTCACAGATTATTCCCGTCCTCTCTATTCCCACTTTTTTTTTTAACTTTCATACGTGAACAAACATAAACAGTAAATGTATAATAAAAGATGTGAGCTTATAAAAGAGACATGCATAGCATCATACAAGCCTCCCATAATTCACCCCAAAACCAATACATTGCATTGTTGAGAAACAATTACTGCAAACTATGAAAGAACAGAGCATTATCAAACATTACTACTAACTATAGCCTGTATCTTACATTTGGTGTATTTTTTTCCCAACCCACTCAATTATTAACACCCTGTACTAGTATTAGATATTCGTTATAGTTCATGAAAGAACGTTCTCATATTTATTCTGTTAATCACACTCCATCATCTATCACTGGATTCCCTGTGTTATACAGTCCCCTGCTTCATACAATCCATCAAATGCATACACTCCGTGGCTCTCAGTTTCATCACTAAGTTGTGATGTCATCACATCAGTCAATTTTAGAATGTTTACATTATTCCAAAAGGAAAACTCCCATAGCCCATATACTCCCCTATTATGTCCCTTAGAAGTGATATATTATCTTTTTGCCATTGATGTAAAAATTTTGCAATGTTACTATTAACTATTGTCTAAAAGTTACATTAGTTGTAACTTTGCCTTATATCACCATATTCTTAACACTTTGTAAAAGAACATTCTTATACTAGTAACCACTTCTACTGTGCTACTTCCACACCTCATCATCTCTCCATGTCTTTGACAAATTGCCCCAGAACTACCTTTCCATTGGTCTAGCCTAATCATAGCCATCACCTGCTATAAAACCTTCATTGAGTCTCACTACCTTCAGAATTAATATCACTTCTGTAGCCTAAATGTAAAGTTCTCTATTATCTGGCTTCTGGTTACCTGACTACACTGATGTATCACTTTTCATCCCCTGACCAACATTGTTGGTCATGTATTAAAAATATTTTGTGATTTTCTAAGCACAACTTATGTTTAATTGATTTCCAAATAAACTCTTCTTCTTCCTATTGCCCAATCTCCATGCAAAAGGACTCCAAATCCTCTTTTTAAGATTCAAACAATTATATGACTACATGGGGAGCCTTCACCAACCTCTTCAGGAAGAGTCATCAACTTTATGGACCACTTCACCAGGATTTCAATGCCACCTAAATATAGTGCATTTATTTATGCCCATGTCTCTTACCCTGATAGACTGTGAATTCCTTGAGAGAAAAAACAAAGTCTTATCATCTGTTCATCCACAGAACATAATTTATTAATGTAATTTATTAATTGTTAAATAAATGTTTGTTGAATAACTGAAAGGGCAAATGGTGTAATGATATTCAACATATATTGCCATGAATGAGAGCTAACACCAGATTAGAGAGTCAGGAAAATGAATAAAGTTTAGTGTACCCAGACTCTCCCTCCTGAACCAGAGATTTCCACTTGGTGGAAGTTTGTATCATTAGACTTTCCTTAGCTTCCTTTCCATGTTGATGCTCCTAAAGTTGCAACCAATAAAAGAGGTCCCTAAAACCATACGCCATCGCCCAGAACTTGAGAAGTTTCTGTGACTCACCCATTTATTATCAAGGAAGCATCTCAATTTCAGTGATCAGTTTCTTCCTTGGATAATAAATGAAGTTGGAAGCTCTTCTCCCAGGAAGGTCAAGTTGATGGAGGTGGTCATGAGTCCTTGAGAAGAAACAATTTTGTTTTCCTTTCACTGAGAATATTAATGCAGACTTGAGATGGTGTTGAAGAAGCATTTACAGTTTCTGTCAATTTAGGGCATTAATTCCCATGAGTGACATTAATAAAATATTCTTAGGTCTCTCAACAATTCCCTCTCAGTTTTGGGGAACTAGGAAAGAAAAACAGAATTCAAATGTGTGCCAATTTTGACTCATGACAGAATGTTTTGGAGATCCATATACATGTCTTATCCCACTGAACTGCTTCCTACTAGGAAGTGGTCAAGTTTTTTTTTGGTTTTGGTCTCCAGATTCGGTTATTCCATAATAATTTCTCTGGCAATATGTAGGGTGCATTTCCTTCTCCAAAGAGTTAAAGAACATAGTTGATTATAATTTGTTGAAGTACAAATATTTTATGCCAATACTCATTGGCATAAAAAAAAAATCCTTTTCAACTCATAACTGTTTTTTTACCATGATTTCATTCCATATAAATTGACTGTTTTACCTTAATACAGGAAAAGTCATCCCTGTAAAGAGAACATAGGGTGAGAGGATTGAAGGATGGATTCAAAGGCATGGTCTTTTTTGATGCCTACATATCTAGAGGTGTCATTGGTGCAATAATAACTTTTCACGTTTTAGGTTTCTGTTTTGAAGAAACAGGTTGTACTATATGACAGGTTCACACATAGTACCCAAAGTTTATTTATAATATCACTTGCCATGTAACATAATATTGATATATTCAAAATAATATATTAATAGTTATAAAAGTGACTTGATAATCCAAACTTATGATTGAGGTGACTAGTAAAGTATTTACAACAAAGGCATATGCCCATTTGTTGAGTTCTGCATTATGAATGAGAAGTAAAGAGACCTGTGTTTGTATATTACAGAGAGAACCAATCTAGTTGGCTATATTGTGAGAAGAGAGGTTAAACCTTTCTGAGAAGAATGCATCTAAGGCATGATTCAAAGTATGGATAGATGATAGCCAGATGAACATACGATGGAAAGTTGTGCAAATTGGGCAGGATCCTCACTCCTGGATTCATTTCTTGTCCCGTCACCAATACAGGCAACATTGAAACTCCAACATAGGATGTTGTATTTCAAATTTCCATTACAGCAAATAGGAAGAAACAAATTTTATGCACAGAGAGAACTGGGGGGGTGATTGGAGGCAAAAATTCAAAACCATTCATTCATTCCATTTGTTTGATTTTCTAAAATAATAATAATAATAAAGAAATATTAAGAGACCCTTTTTTTAAGGTACTATTGCAGCAGAAACGAGACTTCCATGAAGAGAAAGCCCAGATGGTACTTGGACAGGCAGAGGAACAAAGTTTTATTACACGCAGGCCCAGAGAAGAGTTCACTCTCGAAATTCTGAGCCCCTAATATCATCTTTCGTTGGGTTAATTAGGTCCTTGTTCATTGGCTAGTGGGTTGCTGGGCAAGCAGGCAAATTCCTTAAGCAAGTGGACAGGCGGGGTTTACAAAAGCAAAAAAAGCAAGTTTAGCTTATCTCCTTAAATCAGAGGATGTTGGGCAGAAGAGGAGTAGAAGAGCCAGTGAGCTGTTTTTCTTTTGTAAGCTGTGGGTTTCAGGGAAAAGGAGTGAGGAGCCATTTATCGTCCTGATGCTGTGAGTTTCAGAGAAAAGGGGAAAGGAGGCTTTTATCTTTCTAAAGCTCTGGGTTTCAGTTAAAGGGTGGGGGGGATCAGGGCTGCAGTATTTTCTTCATCAGTGCCAGGGTCAGGGACTGAACCCAGGATCTCATATGTGGGCAGCAGGAACTCAACAACTTTTGTTACATCCCTAGAACTTTTAATGGAGTGAAAATTGTCACAGAGGTAAATGGGAAAATCAATGCATGCTGAGTTTAATATTCATATTACATTTTCTATAAGCGCTAAATTGCCATGGCCATGAATAAATGACAACAGAATTTTTATTACTGTGTACCCAGCAGAGTGTCTGACACATTTTAGGTGTGTAATACTTGATTTTTAAATGACCTAGTAGATGAAGCATCTGGTTGTTACAATTCCTTAGGAATTCAGTTTTCTATGCAGTACAGACCAAAATGTAGGTATCCTTTGTTGGAGAGGACAGATAATTTATGGGGAAAGGGTATCACATTGATAGAGGTTTACCTTGACTATGTTCTGGTTCCAGAGAGTTTTGGGAATCTTTACAGCTGAAATCCAGAATTCATTTTGATCCCATAGTGAAGTAACATCAAAGTAAGTCACACCTATTTGACAAATCTGTTGGCTGAGAAGCACGTGGGTGAAGCCTACTCCAGAGCTTGGTTTCAGTATGCCTTAAAGTCCCATCCCTGTAAATGTTTTTCATCTTGTGCTTCTTGTATTTTCTGAATTGTACTTGTTCATTTGTTTGCATCATTTTATACTTTAATAAATATATGGCCCTCATGCACTGCTGGTAGGAAGGTTAAATGGTGCTGATGCCATAGAAAAAATTTTGGCTGTTCCTCAAAAAGTTAAACATAGAATTACCATATGATCCAA
>JAQZBX010013214.1:0-40089 GCA_029593785.1 Cabassous unicinctus | reverse complement strand
GAGTATCTATACAAAACGTCTTCAAGTATTACCAAATAAAAAGCACCAGTATAGTCAAAGATGATTACACCTTAGTCAAGAAAGGGTTTCTCTCAGAATACAAGGTCACTTGATGTTAGGAAATGATAAATACTGTACAACATATTAATGTTCTAAAATAGGAAAAACATACCCCCATAATTTCAGAAGATACCCAAAGAAGAATTGATGAGCCACCATCCATTCCTGATTTTTAAAATAGTAATAATTAAATCAGCCCTTGTTGAAATAGATAGAAGTATTCTTGTTTAAAAATGTTTTTATTAAGTTTGGGACAGACACAAAAGAGCATTTGTAAAATATTTAAAAGACATAAAGTATGCCAATTTTTTAGTTTAAGAAAAAGAATGGCTTTGTGTACCTCTGTGTGTGTATTTTCAATGTGATACAATTTATATAGATCAAACCAAAAGCCGCCTCATGCCTAATGGTAGAACAATGGCACACTGGAAGCATCTTCATTTAAGTCAGGCATTAGACAATGATACCCTTATCATCCATTTTATTTGACACTGTTTTGATAATAGTAGGCAATGAAGTTGAGTAAGAAAAGACTGAATTATGAATATTAGGAAAGGGGAGGCAGGGCGTTTCCTTATTTATGGATTATATGATTGTATTATTAGAAACCCCCAAAGAATGAAATGAAAAGCTATTTGAAACCATAAGAAAATTCATTGTTTGCTAATTTAAAATAATATATACAAATTATTAGCTTTACAATGCAAACAATAACCAGTTAGAAAAATATAATGGGAAAAAAAAAATCCCATTTACCAGCGCAACCAGAAAGAAGCAGGGAATATATCATATCTACAAAAAGAAAACCTTACAATTTTAAAACAAGTTTTTAAGTAATAGGTAAAACAATACTGCTTTGGAGGAGGAAGTTTCGGTATTTAAAATGTAGTAATTTACCTCTATGAAGTTGATATGTTAAAGAGTGACTTTTTTGAGCACCTGTGACAAGGGATAGCTACAAACTATTTTATCTTCTCCACTGTCTGGGAGGTTGGTAAGAAACGGAGGCTCACGTTTGAAGTAATTTGCCCAAGATCTCACTCGTGCCTCATTTTGAATTATTATGTATTAGCTGGCCTGTGTCTTGTTTGCTTTTTGCCTGTAGCAACACCGTAGTCCAGGCACTTGAATTCACATCCCAAACTCTGTCCCTTCTACAATAGGCCGATAGGAATTCAGAAGCCCATAGAAATTGTGATGTAGACAGATCTAGCCAATCATTTTCTTGTGGCCATACAGTCCCAGACTTGATTTTTAAGGAGAATTTAAAAATATATATATATATATGAACTATTTAGATTTTTTAATATTGGCAGGCAACTTAAAAAATACTCTGTCCCTGGGGCGCGGATGTAGCTCAAGTGGCTGAGCGCCTGCTTCCCATGTAGGAGGTCCTGGGTTCAATCCCCAGTATGTCTTAAAATAAAAAAAATACTCTTCCCAGGTCAGATAAATCTCACCTGCTGACACAATTTGGCCTGTGGCCTTCCTCTTTGTAGCCTTAGGTTTTTCCATAATGCTTTACCTAAATTCTGGCACACTAAATCCAAAAGGAAAAAACTGAATAGGGTTCATAGCGCAGCGGGTTTCCCACGTATGAAGCTGCTGTGTCCCATCTATTCCAAGGTGTGGCTGGCCACCTTCTCCACTGTTTCTCATCCTCATTCTGCTACCAGTTCTAAAATTGTGTTAACTGTGTTTGTGAGTGTGTGTATGTGTGGGGGGTAGCGGAATAACTAGTTGGGAACAATTCTGAAAAGCAATCGGAGAGAGCCAGCCCCAGGTTTAATCTCCTCAAGCAAATGAGTAGAGATTTAAGCACATTCCCCAATTCTTTTACCGAGCAGCCCTATGTTCTTCTTTGTCTTCAATCAGGTATTTTTGGTCACCGTCTGGAATTTTGAGCTCTACATGATCCCTCTGGCACTGTTGCTGCTCTTTGTTTACAATTTCATCAGACCCGTGAAAGGGAAAGTCAGCAGCATCCAGGAGAGCCAGGTAAGCAGAGATTCCCGTCAGGTCTGACCTTTGATGACCAATGGAAACTGCAACAAAAATGGCCCACGTCTGTTTCGCTGGAAGACATGAGCAGCAGTCCCATGGACCCATTTTCCAGGGGAGGGCTTTTATTGTGTGTCATCTGGAATTTTCCATGGATAGCAGACTTCTGAGCCTACCTGTGAAGCACGATGGGAGGCTTCTGGTTCTTGGCCATCATTTGAACCTGCTGACGGCACCTCTGTGTGCCCATCTGGCTCTCTGGGAGTTTGCTGTGCCTAAGATTCTTAGCCACTGGGGGGAAACCTCTGGGGCTCCCTGCAGGGGGCAGGACACACGGGGCACTCTGGGAGCCTGCCCCAGCTTCTCTGCTTAGGCATCTCATGCACTTAACTCTGGCCTCCTGTGGTCTGAAGGCTTAGCAAATTCTTAGAGGCTTACCGATTTCCAGGGCAATCAGAGAGAAGTGGGTGGGTTTGGGTCCTTTTTTATCAGGTGCCCGAATTTTTTTTTGCAGTTCTGTAAATTCCAAGTATAGGTGGTTTGTGTGTTTCAATGAATTTGTCCATTTCACCTAAGTTATCTAATTTATTGGTGTAAGGTTGTTCATAGTATCCTATTACACTTATTTCAGAGGGGTTGGCAGCAGTGTCTTTTTCATTTCTGATTTTAATCTGTTGTAACCTCTTTTTTTTCCTTCATCATTCTAGCTAAAGGTCTGTCAATTTTTATTGATCTTTTCAAACAAACAACTTGTTTTCTTGATTCTCCCTACTGTTTCTTTACTTCTCTATTTCATTTATCTCCACTCTAATCTTTATTATTTGCTTCCTTTTGCTCGCTTTGGGTTTACTTTGGTCTTCTTTTTCTAGTTCTTCCAGTTTTGAGGCTACATTTCTGATTTGAAATGTTTCTTCTTTTTAATGTAAGCATTTAGAGCTACAAATTTCCCTCTTGACACTACCCTTGCTGCATCCCATAGTTTTGGCATGCTTTATTTTCATTTTCATTCAACTCCAGTGCTTCCTAATTTCCCTCGTGATTTCTTCTTTAAGCCAGTGGTTGTTTAAGAGCACATTATTTTCCCATCTTGAGGTTGGCTGCATCTCTCTGCCCCTGCTCACTGAGTGCTGCTCACATCCACGAGCCACTGGCCCCTTCCCAACAGCCTCATCACAGAATTGTCAACATGTAAGACTCATCCGTTTTTCACAAAGGTTTTCATACCTAATTTCAGCTACACATGGGGCCATTTGTGAAAAACAATATGCAGGAAGATTGCACTTTCATTTTGTTTTCTGAGCTTTACTTTGACTCTGTGTCTGTGCCCAAATTGGGTCTGAAATATTTCACAGCTTCCTATTTTCCCAGTAACTCCCAACCAAAACTGATCAAGTGGATTATAACATAAAGTTGGGAAGAAATTATGAAATAAGACTGTAATTTTTATTTTGATATTATCTGAAGGGATTATGGACATATTTTGCAGTAAAGCTAAAACCTTTGTCTATTCCTAATGAACACAGATATTATTGTTAGCAGTATAACTGCGAGTAATTAAATCTATACCTTCTAAAATAAAAATCTAGATTTATGCCAGAGATATATTAGGATATTATTATCTTTGAAATTTAACTTACTTTACAAGAAAATGTTTGATAGAATTTCTATATGTAACAAAATCTTCTGAAACATCTTAAAACTTTGTTTACAATGACCTGGTAGCTCACAACTCTTCCAGAATATTTGTGAGGTGTGTAATTTTATCAATAGCTGCTACATTTTGTGGACTGGAGGCTTCTTGATATGGCAGTGCACATTGACAGTATCTCTGAGAAATTATATAGAAGTGGTAGGATTGCTCGAGTAGTATATCATGGCATTATTGTATTCACATGTATCTTTATTGAAATAAAACAACTGATGATTCACTGTATAATCAGAGACAAGATAAATGTCAGACTGAAGTTGAGAAATAAAATTGTGACATGCACTATGAATGATGGAATGGTTAGGTGACTTCACAGTTAGTTTCACAAGTTTCTCCAAGAATGCTAACTGGTATCTTGAAGTCCACCTTGAGAGAAGTCTCTAGATGATGGCCACATGGCTTCTGCCCTTGTCCTTTTTTATAGGAAGAATGTTTCACATTCAGTGTTTAGTGAAAATGTTCACTTTTCTGTGGCATATTGCTTTTATCTTTAAACAAAACATTCCTAGGTAAACAGAACTAAATAAATGTAGAATATGCAACAGAGTATTGAAAAAATTATGTTCTCAAATGCTAACCAGAATAAAGAAGTGGCCATGTCATGGATCCAGAAGTTTTTCTAAAGAAAATTAAGATCTAGTCACTGGAGGGTATAATGACTTTAACATTTTTGAGATTAAATGGTAAAACATGTGCCTTTGCATTTTGAGGGGCAGAATGACTCCTTTAAGTCAGTGTGTTCACTATCCCTCAGCCAAAGAGAAGGGTCTTGTTATTACCTACGACCCTCATTTGCTTTCACGAAACACGCTTGCTGCAGTTGGAGAATGGGCTAGTTCTCCTGAGGATCAATGAGTGTCACACAGACTGCTAGTGGAAACTCATCAGAATACTGAGCGGTAAGGCAGTGCCAGCCCTGGAGAAATTTCCTGATGACTTCTCAGGGGTTTTATGGGAGATAGCAGAGTAGTCTCTGGGAGCTTTAGAGTTGTTCCCTTTTCGGAGCATCATATTGACACTTATTTTTTTACCATGGAACAACGACATCTAAACAACATACCTGTCCTTTGTGAGGTAAAGCAGAAAGGTAAGTGTCCAAGCTACAAATAGACCCTGGTTTTCTAAATACCCGGCGTTCTTTCTGAGCTCCTGAACCCATTGGATTGTATACCGACATGTAGCTTTTAAATATCGCAACGATACGAATAAAAATTGCCTGTTAAGTAACCAAGGTTTTCAACTAAGCCAAACAAGCCTATTAGCCGCATACCTGGCACTGCGGCACCTGAATAAGGCCAGGCACCCTTAGTCTAGAGAGAGCAGAACCCTGTGTTCTGTTCCTTCACCCCCCCTCCCCCAAAACCCAAGGAAAACAATAATACCACATAGAAACCTGTAACTTCTTCTTGAGATTGATTATATTCAGACTAATGCATTTTCTCCTGTCTAATGTTTCAGTAATGGCCCCAAAGGGAAAAAGCAGTCATTATAACAATGAGCCTAGCACAAGCGGAGTATGGTGTTCTCAGCCTTCAAGTTGCAGTCGGTTCATTTGTCAGAATAAGAACACAAACTGTTTACAGAAATACAACTCAGCAATGCATTTTTAAAGCTGGATGCCTTCAAAGGGCACTCGCCTAATAGCTTTATTTATAGTTAACAGTTTTATGTAGATTGTACATATTGTTTATCGTCCTGCCACAGTGTCCCTGAACTTTACGAGTGTTGTTTTTCAAGAGGTTATAATGCATTTTAGAAATATTAGGGCTTAAATTGTGTAGGGAAACTTTAAGGATGTGTGTGAGCTTAATTTGCTTTGGAAATTTCAGTTGATGTGTTATTAACCAATCGTGGGTTTTCCTTTCAGGAGAGCACGGATGTAGATGACGAGGAGGATGAAGATGACAAGGTGAGTGTGCTCAAGAAAGCATATAAAACGGAACGTTAATTTTCTTGAGCAGATAGTGTTCTTCCTTCTTGAGCCTAACTCTATTTGTTTAGTATCCTTGAATGACCAGTATATTGATATCCTTGTAAATTAAAAACAGGATATTCCTTTTTAAGAGTTTTAAAAATGAGGTTGAAAGGGGGTAAAATATCAGCAACAATTGAAAGATTATAATAAGCACACCTCTGGGAGGCCTTTCATTTGACTCAAGCCAAGATTAGCCTTCCCCTTTGTAGATAAAAGGTACCCCAGGAAGGCAAAAGTAAATCAAGTGAAATCGCTGTTACTTTAGGTTGGTGTCTGCACTCCGTGGGGCTGGTCACCCACTTCAGAGCCTGTCACTTTCCCAGCTGTTGCTGGCAACATTTTCAGCTCTATGTCTGCGTGCATCTGTCCGTTTTCTTCTCCTGGGAGAATCTCTCAAATCTGCTGCTTTTGTTGTCATTACGCTTTCAGACAAACCTTCTGGAATAAAATGAAAGAAATGAAATGCCAAATGAAACGCTTCTAGCTTAATGGACTTCCACTCCCCTAAAACCTGTGGGATGTGGGGGTCATGATGGTAGAATATAGGAGGCTTGTGGGAGAGGAAAAGGGGAAAAAGGGAACTTTAAGAGTAAGTGTTCGATATAAAAATGCCCATAGACATGAATTCAACAATAGTGGTTCCATGACACAAAGCCTTAGAATTAATTGAGTGGACCAGATGGTTTTGCCCATTTAGAGCAAATTGGATGGATTGCAAAGTAAATCTTATTTCTTGTGCTAAGACCATCACTAATAGCAAAATAATAAAATAAAGTATAATACTTTTAAAAAGAGAATCAACTCTTTTCAGAATAGGTGTCATGCAGATGCAACTTTCTTCTTTATGAATTGATATTAGCAGCTTCTGGGTGAAATAACTCATTGCATATTGTAAATAGTCAAAGCCAAGCTAAAGTGCATGATGGATGATTTTATCAAAGAAAATCGCAAGTATTAATGAAATTATTTTAAACCCACACTAGGAAAAATTCCAAGTTTTTTTAAACCAAGTCTTAGAAGTGAGGTAGATTTCTTTCTGTTTGGCCAAGCCTGTTTAAATGAGACACATATGGAAGAAAACGCCACCCATCCTTTAGGGGCAATCTTTGGCCCATCTGATAAATGAGAGCATCCAATAAGAAAGCATCGAATGAAAAAGTGATGTCCGCTAACTGACAAGCAACAAAATCAAGCCTTAAAGTCTAGACCCATGGTTTTCAAGGTCTAGTTTTCCACTGTGGTGCCTCAAAGGCTGCCTGGAGGTCTGGATGTGGAGTCATTTGGACTCCATTGAGAACCTTTCTGGGCAAGGATGACTGAGGGAAGAGTAGGGCCACAGCATGTACAGGGAGAAGCCCCGGAGCTGTTGCATTTCATCCAAGCTTGGCTCTAAACATGACAGTTTGCGTCAACTCATCCCGTGTTAACAAGTGAGATTGGCACAAAGGCTGAGCTCGCTCCTTCCAGGGCTATTTCATTCCTGAGGTATTTTTATCATTATATTTTAATGGGGCCTTTTAATAGCTAGAGCAGGACCGCAAGAGTTGTGCTTCCTCTATTTTATATTTCTATGGAATCTTTTAGAGGAATAAGTCTAAAACAAAATGTTGACTTCTGTTAATGCCTCTTTTGCATAACATCACCTTTCTCTTGTTAGGGAAGACAGGCAAACTTTTCAGTCCTTCCACTCTCACTTCTCTAAGAGATTTGTAAGGCAGAGAGATTTTTGTGGCCTGAGTAAAACACGGGCAACTTTAAAACTTCTTGCACACACATTCCACGTGTGTGTTACAAGACATCATTTCTTTCCCATGTACAGCGGCCTCCACAATTAAGATGTGCTCGTCATGATCCTGGACGCACAAGCCCTGGGGGATTCCCATCCATAGTGTGCTGTAGCAGAGGCTTTACCCACAGAGCCCTCCTGGCTTCTGTTGCATGTTCGACATGACAGACCATGCTTCTGGGAATTGTAACACGCTCAGTGAGAGATGGACTGTTTACAGATTATAAACACACAGCCGTTTCATTCAAAACCAGAAGAGGAGAGAAACTCCTTTCTACCCAAACTATCCATCTTGAAAGTGACATTCCTTAATTGCCAGCACCCCTTCCCACAAAATACCATCGCGGATGATCTAGGAAGATGAAAGCATGGCTGGGCCCCTTGGCACAACTTCCTCAGGAGATGATTGCTTTCCCATATTCTGTCTGTCTCCAATGCACAGTCCAGGACACAGCCTGGGGTCTGTCATACTTTTACTGTCTGGCACAGGGATTGTTGTAAAATGGCATCACTGTAGCCTCTTGCTCCTTCTCATTGTTAAAAGTACATGGTTGTAACCTGTGTTATGAACCAGATTAGATGCCACAATTTTGCCTTCCTTTGTTTTGGGGGCTTACATTTATAACATAGTGCTTTCAGGTAACCAGTATTTTTTAGCTTTTAGGAAACTAAACCTACAAACTAAAATTTGAAAAGAGGAAACCCTTCATTCTCATACCTGATGGCCCATGTAAGACATTGCTTGTTACCGGTATTGTTTGCTAGGGACTCCAGAACAAGCAGACAATGGTTAAGTTCAGCCAACAGCAATCAGCTGACATTTCCTATTTGTATTAGATTCCATATGTGGAATCCTTCCGTGTGGACCTTATTTGTACGGATGGATTACAATGAAAATTGCATTAATTTTCTGCACAGTAAAGGTCAGTAATTGAAGCATGAACCAAGAAACTATTGTGTAAAATGCTGTATCCCCATACTTAGGAAAGGTCATGTAAGACAATAATATCTTGTTTTCATTGCTGAAGGTATAAATACTTGCTTTAGAGTTTCTTTCTTATTTCCAGCCCAGCAATCACTTAAACAGAATGTTTCAGCTTTACTATTAACATCAGGACTCATAAGGAATCATAAGGGCATGTATTAAAACTTTTTTCAAAACCACCTGCTTTTTTGTTATCAGAAAGAAACTGCTTTCTAATGCCTGTATGGTGGAGTTCTTATTTTGTTTGCTTAACTGAGCTATGCAAAATAGGACTTCAGTGATCTGGGTTTTTGTTTGTTTGTTTGTTTAGGATCATCAGTGAGGTCACAATTGCCTGACAGGGTTTTGAGGGGGAAAAAAATCACCCTTTCTTATCAATTATAAATGAATAATAGATAGTGGCATTTTCCTTTAAGAAAACAAGAAACACATCTAGTACATTTTTGTTGATTGATTGAGGAACATTTTGTAATAAAAGGGCACAGATGAATCTATATCCTTTTTTCACAATTAGGATGCCATCATTAAAATTTAAGTATATTTTAAATCATCAATTTCAGTGTTTAAAGTGATTTCCCTCCTCCAAGCTTATTAGTCCACTCACCATTACCCAGGCAGAGCTTTCTTAGAGGGAGAAACACAGGGCATATGTTTTGAAAGAGTTTTTACTGTAAATTAATCTCTACATTCCTTTGGACGAGATGGTTAGGTCTTTCATGCTTCATTCCCTATTTTCTTGTTCCAGAGAGAGAAGATGATCTATAGTATGTCAACCTGGGGAGACTGTTGTCCTGGGAAGAAGTCTTCTTACAATCTAATAGTGAGGGTAGTTTTGCTTATGATTTCTTTATGCCTTTTAAGAATGTCCAAAACTCAGTAAATTGATTTGATTAGTGATTCTTTTTAAACCATTGATATGCAGTGGTACTTTAAGATGATAAAGTATGATATTTCTAAGAAAATAAAAGCCCGAGAGAGTATCTCTGAAAGGTTAATAGTTATGCAGACACACTCAGGTTAACACACACGTCTTCAGGGCATATGTAATCTAAGCTTGGAACACATTTTAGAAGACCTGTTAGGGATAATTTTCAAGGGAATAAAGTAAATGGTCATTCGGATTTAACTTCCTTTAATCTGATTTAACATGACTTTTAGGGATGAATTAATTGCTTACATTCCTACCATCTTACTTTTAAGACTTTAATATTGAAGTGGATTCCAGCCAATTCTTAATGATCAGTTTATGCATATTTTGAATGAGAATGGGGTTGCCTTTTTCATTTCCTGCAATCCTTTTACTTATATATCACCTTGCTCAAATTTTCTTCTTAAAAATAATGCTTTCTTAAAAATGTTTTGGCTTCATTATCTTTAGAATTCAGAAATCTTATAGAAATTACTAAGCCGGTGCTTTGGCACATTATTCAGAATATCCTACTTATCATCAGGCTTACTAATAGCCCTCGTGCTTGTAGATCTTCATCATGATTTCCACTGTAAGAGTTATACTTGGTACGTTACCCACAGATACTGTAAAATATGATATACCAGACTTATAAATTTAAAAAAATATCTATTTGTTAATATGTAGTCTAGTAGAATATGGCCAGAAGCTCTGGTGTTTTAGTAGTCTATGCTACATCTGGGTTTTAAATTTGTTATTGCCTAAATGATTTTATCCTGCTGATACAGAATACATTGGATGTTATAGCCTGAGTATCCACAAGTCATTGTTTTTTTGTAGCCTTTCCTCATGGCTTTCATAATGAGATTGCATTCATTTCAGCATGGTTCACTCAAAGTCCCAAATATCCAATGACTATTTGAATTTATAAGACAATGGGTAAAAAATGTGTGGACACCATTTTTTTTTTTGCCTCAAGGGAAAAGTACCAATTTAAGTGATAATTAAAACAAAGTAATAATTTAAAACAAGACCATTTGAGTAAGAACTATTTAAAGAATTAGATTAATAATAATAGTAATATTTATAGAGCATTTACAATTTTCATCCTGCTTTTATATGCTTTATCTCATTCAGTATTCAAAATAAACCGTTAAACTTTATATTATTTTCCCCATCTAAAAATGAACAAACCAAGATTAAGAGAAATTAAATAACCTTTCTGAGGGGGACTCGAACCCAGCTCTTCTGACTTAAATCCTACTTGTTTTTAGCCATACCACATTGTTATGAAGGAAATGTGCTATTAGTTTGTTGGTCCATTTTTCTACACTGCTATTGGTGACATTTATGGAGGATTCCCCTGTATCAGAGACTCCAGGGGTATAAAGTAGACAAATAGAAACAAGGTGCTCCTAGTAAATAATCACAGTGCAGCGTGATTGGGACTTTAATCAAGGTTTGGATGCTATGTTGGGCCGTAAGGAGGAAATACCTGGATGAACCCAAGACTGCTAACAGAAGGTGATGCTAGAGCCGAGTCTTAGGTTAATGAGAATTACTTGTTACGTTGTTTGATCACATAAATATTTTCTTACATCCTCCCCACTTCCCACTCTCGGAGAAAACTAAAGGATTCACACAGCTAAATTAGCAACAGTAGCACATCATGTATTTATCTACAGTAATTATAGTTATAGAAAACCGTTAGCCTTGTTTACTTGGTAGTGTCATGGCATTCTGTTAATTGGCTCAGAGAAACGTTTAATGGAATCAATCTTTACATGGATCCAATTCCAAATATTTTTTTTTCTAAGAATTGTTCTTAATTTTTCAATTGTGTTTTATCAGTATTTTCCTTTTGTTGTTGTTTTTTTTTCCTTTTACTTTTCCAACCTTCCTGTTTGATACCAGATGAAATTCCTGTTGCAAGCCAAACATGCATTAGTAAATATAAGTGCACTGTGTAAGGGCTTTATATAATGTAAAGATAGTTAGAGCACTATAACCCATTAGAAACAATATTGATTCAAAATCCACTTTCCTTTATTTTCGTTTCTCAAAGCAAATATACCACTTGAGAAGGAAGTACTCTCCTAAAAGAGTAGATTTTTTCCCATTTTAATAGGATGCACCATTGAGTTGGCTCTGTGTGTGTACGCGCGTGCGCCTGTACACACATCTCATGGGAAGAAGTCCTAAAGCCAGTTCCCAGTGCATGAAGCCAGACTTCCCAAAGAATAATTTTTAATCTCATATATCAGAAATATTGCTTCTTTTTTTGTTATGACAGATGCTGAGAGGTTTTTTTCCATGCTAAATGTCACTCAATCTATTTCTAATGTTTATAATTCCTCAAGTTTTCATATTGTAGGCTTTTAATATTCAGTTGGATGAAACAGACCAAATATAAAGTAGAAAGTTATTATATTTTTGCATCTTTAGTCTAGATGGCTGAATTCACTGGGAGGATCCTAAGCTAGACATGTTGTATTTATCCCTTTTGGAAATATGTGCATCTTATGACAAATACTACTTGGTTTTTAAGCATGTGAAAAGATATTACCTGGTATGGTCAATTTTCCGAAATAGTTCGCTGGTTTTACTTAGGAAGTTAATAGAGTAATGAGAGATTCTCTTAAAACAGTGCATGCCGGCAAGATTTAAAGTAACATACTGACTATATAATTAATTCTCAGTTGTAAATTCATTTTGATGGAGTTAATTCTCTCCCAGAGGCTGGAAGCTAGTTTATTCCACCTACCGTGCTGTATGCATTGGCGACATGAGGAAGGCAAAAAGACCTTGAAGAAAGAAAGATTGACCTGAATTATTTTTAATTTTGGTCTTGCTTTGATTTGTATTTCTTTAAAAACATGAACAAACATGGCAAAAACAGGCATGTTGTTTGTTTTTTAACTTCTTACAAAGCTTAACCAAAAGACTTAATTCTTTACACATTTTATTAACAAATAGACAATGACAAAATATTGATCTTGCTTTTATCTTTATATATATTAATGTGTATTTTTAGTTAAAAACTTGGAGTTTACCATTATTTCTCTTAACTGTGAGTAGAACTCTTTCAAAGTCTATAATGAAACAAAGAAACCTTAAGTGATTTGAATTCTGGGCTTGAAAAAATCCCATGCTTTCATCTCTTCTGTTATATAGTGATATATGCTTGTTCATAAATTGACTCTAAATCATATGAACTTTAATTATGCTTTGACATACTTTTTAAAGTTTGTAATGAGAATATACATTCTTTCCCAAATGTAGGAGCCTACAAGTTTGTGTTTAGTCACAATTATCTTGTTCATTTATTTAATCGTGCCAGTGGCCATCACTATTTGTATTACACATCTCCTTCTATAAATCAGAAGCCTCCTATGTTAACTAAAGCACATGTGATAGCAGTTCTGTCTTCCTGAATGAATCACTGTTACTCTTTCTAGGCAGTTTGGTAGCAGCAGCAGATGTAATGTTGTGTTTGCTAAACTGTGTTATCACCACATTCCGTGGTTCAATCTGAAACCTGTAAATAAAGCCAGCATGAAGCAGATAGATCTGCCAGCTGATCTTCCCTACAACCCAGGGCGACATGAGTAGACTTGTCCTGGAGGATCATTTCTTTTAAAACTTGAATTAACCCCAGTATTCCTGAAGTTAGACAAAAAGGTTATTCATTCTGTCTCAATGCCTCATTATAAGGGAAGGGAACCTATATTTGCGAAGCACCTGGAGTGGGCCGGTGCTTTTCCATGTGCTGTAATATTTCATCCTCCTAACACTTTAGGCAGGAGTGGGATTATGATCTCCGTTTTAATGATAGAGAAATTGGGACTCAGGTTAAGGAACTTTCCTCAAAAACAGAGCCAGTAAACACCAAGACTAGTGTTGAACCCAGCTCCTCCTGGCTCCATAGCCTGCTGTTTCCAAAATGGATAGGCCTTTGGAGTCTCATACATATTAGAGGGCTTTCTATCTGTTTGTTTTAATTTTATCTGTTTATGTAAATGACCCCTGGTTACCCCAACTCTTAAATAAAAATGTAAAGAAACATCCTTCCCCCAAATATGTTCAAAAGGAGAAATAATTTATTACAATTTCTCATGAAAATTGGGCCAAGAAATGCTAGAAAGGAGCAGGAGGTAAAATTATGTGACTGAACAAAGTATCTGAAAATTATATATTTCATTATGCGGACAGTAGTGAGAAAACAGTGACCCACAGATCCCAAAGAACCAATATGAGTTGTGCAATGTCCACTAGAAACTTACAGGGCTTCTTGGAATGGAGAAGGACACCCTGGAGTTGAAAGAATTCTGGGTTGGAATTCTTTGCCACATACTGTGTGAACATGGACAAGTTGCATAACTTCTCCAAATCTCAGTTTCCTATGAATGGAGATATTGATACTGAGCCTGTTTTGATCTTTAGAAGGATATGTAATATGTTCATTAGAATATACACTATTATATATATAGTAGTGACAATAGGGATATTGTCAAAGAGAAAAGACCCATGGAAGCAATATTCTATTATTTAAAAGAGGCAAGTTGTGTATTAAAAGAGGTAAGAAGTAAGTTTGCCACTAGAATGGTTAAATGGACAGAAGTGTAATGCAAATCAAGAGAACAAAAACATTTCAGTGCTGGCTGGCATCCTTAGGAAAAGGCTTCACAGAAGCCAGTAATCTTGACTACTGCTTTTCCATCATTCGGTTGAGTTTTTTGAGGCCTGGAATCTTCTCTCAAACTCTAAGCCCTTGCATCTTTCCCTAGTTGGTAAAATAATTCTTTGACAGCACTAATATATTCAACCTGATACCCTCCTCTTTCCAGTCATTTCTCCATTAAACAAGTGCCATAGGATGTGCCCAGCACAGTCGGTTTGAAAACACATGGCCCGATAAGGTGGTCTGTGGCCCACCAGTTTAAGCCAGGCATTGCATAACAGGAGAGTAATGGAAGATAGTCATGAAACACTCCAGAGTATGAAAATATGAATATCACGTTCTTACAGCATAGAAGCTTACCATGCCTTGATAAACACACAGGTGTTGCCCAAAGGCTATAAGTCATTCAGAGAACAGAAACTACATGTTCCACTAATCATGAAGACCCCTGCCCTCAGATGTCTGTCTCCCCTCTCTTATCCGGATAGCAAGTGTCTCACCCAGAGATTCAAAGGAGGAGGTGGAAACACATGCAAAAATGCTCTCCCCGCTGCTATGAAGAGCTATCTGGAAAGAACCGGTTCCTTACTGTGCTAATAAATTCTAAGAGAATATGATTTAGGATAACCACATGTCCCTCTTTGCAAAGAAATTCTCAGTTTACTGATTTTTCCCTCATTTTTTCTAAATACTACATTTAATATCTCCATTAAAACAAGCTGGGATTAGTTGCTTAGGTGTGCATGTTTTGCTTTCAGCTTCTGCTACTGTTGTCTCCAGTAGCCCATTAGATGTATGTGCAGTGATCTGAGTTCTCACTGATGCTGGGTTGAATCTAACAGCCAGGGAGAGCCCATCTCTATTTTCCTGACTCTGGTCCAAAGTCAAAGTAACTAAAATCTCTCTTTAAAGGAAAGCTTGCTGAGTACTCACTGATAAAACAAAGTTTTCATAGGTAACCTAACTCTTCTTGTCTCAGGTAGTGAGGGAGAAGCATATGAGGCAGCTGCCTCTGCCAGCCATGTGGTGTGACAGCTTGTTGTGCCTCGGCATTGCCAGGCCTGTAAGGTACACAAAGGCTCCAAGCCACCGGTTCAGAAGGGCAGTGGGCGCGGCAGTTTGATGCTGGGTGGACCCCAGAAGTTCATGCTCTTAGAGCTAATCCATTCCTATTCAAGTAAACCTATTGTAGGTGGGAGCTTTTGATTAAATCACTTCTCTTAAGGGCCTTTTATTAAATTTTGTAACCCAGGGTGGGTCTTAATCCTCTTACTAGAGTCTAAAAGCAACACAGGACTACAAGCAACACATACAGGGAAAAACACAGGGAAAAAAGCAGCAGAGACAATGAGGCCCCCAAGAAGCTGCGAGAGAAGGCCCATGGAGAAAAAAAAGCTGAAGCAAAGAGGCCCAGAGGAGAGACAGACAAGCAGACACTACCGTGTGCCTGATTGCCCACAGCTGAGCTCGGGGAGAAAGTGAGCCTGGAGGAGAAGGCAGGGACTGGCAGAGCTGTCATTGTATCTTGCTCCATAGCAGGAGTCCAGGATTGCCAACAGCCAACCTTTGGTTAGACAGGATCTCTGATGATGTCTTGATTTGGACATTTTAACAGCCTCAGAACTGTAAACTTTTAACTGAATAAATTTCCATTGTAAAAGCCAATCTGTTTCTGGTATATTGCATTGGCAACCTTTTAGCAAACTAAAACAGTGGGAAATATGAGAATTCTAGAGTAGGTGTAAGGTGAATATAAACAGTGTTGAAGCAGTTCTGCTGAAAAGAGAATAGAAAGTAGTGTGAACACTCATTAGAATGTTTGATTCCATTTGTATTGAGTAAATCTGCACCTATTTATTTTACTGTTAGAGAATGCCTTTTTTAATATTTTAATAAACTTTTCTACCAGCAATGAGCAAACAGTAAATTAATACAAAGATATGCATGTAATGAATAATCAAGTACCGATATTCCATTCCTCAAGTTAGTTGCTGATGAATGTATACCTTGTACAAAATGTTTGTTCACATTTCCCATCCACCCTGGGGGATGTGGTGATGTCACACACACTTCTAAAGTGAAGGCAGAAACCTGTGGAAGAAGCCTGAATGCTACTTCAATAGTTAGTAGTTAAGTTTTAAGACCACTGGGCTCGAAAACATAATTTAATACATGCAGCTGGAAAGGGGTGCATATGTCTCTGTGGAGCATGACTTTTCATTTAGATCAAATGACTGTTCTTCCATATTAATCTATCTCATTTTCCATTTCCACTTTTCATTGTACATGTATGAAAAATGACAAAGAAGCTATTTGTTGACTCCAATAGCAGAGGTAGAACCTTGTAAAGAATCTTACCCACATGCTATCAAATCATTGAATCAGAACATCTAATCAATGCATTCTGAATTTTTTTTCTTTTTCATGCAATATATTGAATCAAAGTACAGATTTTGGGAGGTAATATTGTAAATGATGAAACATCTGACATCAGGAATGCCGTTGTCAATTTAGTTTAAACATTTAGCATTGAATATTTTGGAATGATCATATGAATGCAAAGTTTGAACATGGAGGACAGTATCATGACTAAAAAATATTCTTACAGAATGAAGGAATGAATCTATGAGGCAGAAATGTCCTTGGAATTGGCCATGGTGCCCACGTAATTCACAATTTCTCAAAAGAAGCAGCAATGCTCCACCAATTGAATTAGGAGCTGTTGTGTCTGCATGTAAAAATATTATATGTATATTATCTCATATATATATATATAAGAGAGAGAGTTGAGGAAAAAAAACAAAATATTTGCAACAAAGTGATATTAAATATTAAAATTATATTTCAGCATGGCAGGCAGCCTGCATCATCTTTTTGCTGTCCCTCATCAACCTGATTTTAGGAATACTTAAACTTTTGAAGGGCTCTCAGTTGACCTAAGCATTCACTGTCTTGTAAAAGAAATAATCCTTTAAATTGTCATTGCATTTTTTTCATAATTCATAATCAATTGAAAATATTTAATCAAACTCTTCAATGACTGTAGTGCCAAGTATTTCAGCTTTTGAAGCATTTAATCAATTGAAATTATTTTTTTAAAGCTAGCAAAAAAAGAAAACACTGAACTTTATTCTTTACAAAAGTAAGGGATATACTGAACAAAGTAAACAAGGTTAAGTGCTGTACGTGATTCCATTTGTACCCTTTAGATTATCTCAATTTGTGGGGAAAATCTTTTGATGGCATTCCTATTTTTAATAGCATAAATATATATTCAATACAGTATGGAAGGAAATTGAGAAGCCATTCATTTTTCAGCATTTAAATTTGGTTAAGCATTAGAAAGAATCATAGAGACAACTTATCTAAAATTTTGCCTTGAAAAGGTGTTTGAAAGAGAAGTTTCATCTAATGGATACAAAAACATATTGCCTTTGAAAATATTTGGACTGAAATAATACAAATTTCAATATTAAAGTATAGTTGATAATATTCTCCATGTATCACAATTTTGTTATATGTTTTCAAGGTACCTCAGTGCCTGTAGAGAGAATATTTTCTTAATGAAAATTAGGGACCATAGTGAAGAGTCAACTGAAGATGTTAGTTTAATAATCATTAAGTGTAAATCTGAAGATAAAAACATTTTATGAAAAATATTAGAAATAAAAATGATATTCAAAAAGTACATTCTTTAGAAAAATAACCATGACATAGGGATATAGACAGATACAACTCTGAAACCAACTAAAATATATGAATATATTTCATATAATAGATATGGAATAATTATTCTGCATGTTTCATTAAAATATTCAGATAAACAATATAAAAAAGTGTGTTTTAATTTGTGCATGTGTATTGGTTTTATTTTGAAACAATTTATTTGTGAAAATACTTAAAAATAAAATGAATTAATTTTAGAGGTCCACCAATATAATAAAACCCATTTGTCAGTTGGTAAAGAATTATTTCAATTATTATATAAATTTGATTACTTCCTCTCTTAAAAGTATACCAGTTTCAATGATAAATTATCCTATCACCCTAATATTCTGTGACTCTTTAGTCTAGTATTTGAATGTTGAATTATTCAAGATAAAACATCAAATTCATTAAAAAGTAAAAGGGTTCTTTGAGAATCACTTATTATTTTGATGTACTAACTCATGTGTCCTTCACAGCCAGAACCTATGTATTTGGGTATTTTATGGGGGAAAATATTTGTCAACTGAAATAGGAAATTTTTATGAAATTCAGCCTCATGGAAATTTGAGTCATTTTCCAATAAATTGTTTTGACCTAAACTATGTGCTGCTGAAAAGAGGAAGCTACTTTTGCCCTTTGGGTCAAATTCCCTGGTGCTTTCAAATGCTCTTTTATAAACAGGAATACTTATGTGACAGACACAGATGTGGTTTAGTCATTGTGTCCCATTAATAGATGTCCATGTATTGCTGGGCATGAATTAGGTCGTTTTGGCAGCATTTCTAATTTTTTAACACAAACTGAAGATTCGAGTCAGTGAGAGAGTAGGGGGAATAATGAATTTAAAAATAGGGTGAAAATTGTAAATGTCTGGGAAGTTTGATGTTGTAAGAGAAAAATATGAGCCTGGCTTCTCCTCGTACAAAGTAGTTGGATAAAGAACCACACATCGGATGGTAAGAAGTTACTCAAACCATCCCAGCACACTTTACTGGACTGGGAATAGGAATGGTGCATCCTAACCTCTGCCATTCTCTTTGGTCTTGTTTCAAACATGTAGCTTCATAAGGTAACAATGACAGATACAAAAAGGGAACTTTGTACTTTTGGCCCTTCCACCATATTGGAGCTTTTACCAGCAATCACTGTGGGGTGATGGGTTCTCCACTCCATTCATGGGTCCAGTTTGATGGAACAGAGCATACAAGATGAAAATGATTTTTTTTTTCCTTTTGCTACACAGAAGGAAATGTTCTGTTATATTTAGATGTTTTTGCTCAATAATTTAGTAAAATTCTAATCCAAAGAAAATTATAGATTGAAAAAAAAATGTTTTGTTAGGTTTGTTTGATGTTTTAGGTTTTATGCACACACACATGCACACAGTGGCCCAGGATGGCAAGAGCTGAGAGGATACTGGCTAAATCCCAGTAAGAACAGAGTGGTATCAGAATGTAAGAAGTAGTGCAAAACACCACTTTTGGGGGGTAATCTTCTTTTCTGCAACATTTTAAGTATTTTCTAAATTACATTTCTAAGTATTAACTACTTAATACGGGAAGCCACACTTAAGGATTTCTGCATGCAAAGTAAGCATAATAGTCCCAGAAAGCTGGATTCCATTTTACATGGAGAATTGGAGACTGGGGAAGATGAATTTATATTTGCTTCCACCTCCATGAAAGAAAAAAATAAATTTTCAAACATCCTCACAGGGAATACCATGTGGGGACATCTTATGGCAATGTTATTTAGATGAGGGAATGCCAGTCTTGACTCCTATGGTTTTAAATTTAGTTCAATCTGAACTAGCCATTATTCTCTTTTCTGTCTTGGATTATCGTGATATACTCTGCAAGATTTTAATTAGTAAAGTATTTCCCATAATGTACTGCAATTCATTCTGTCAAAACTTGATCCTTAAGAATTGGTCATGGATTAGTACTGTCAATAATGCTCACAACAGGACAAAGTAATCTAATTTGTGTGGACTCAGTAAGTGGATCTGAATATCACTTCTTTCATGGAAGTCTTAATATGATCGTGCAAACTATGAAGGGTAGATATGCATCTGTTATGGCCCACTTATTGTATGAGTCATTGTTATTAACTGACTGTTGACTACATTATTTGGAAAATAGATGAAAACAACCAACAGTATCTATGAATCTAGGATTTTTCTTTCTTGTGAGCTAAAAGATGGTGGCTAAAAGATACCTGAAGAGCTCATTAGAGTACGGTGATTTTAAAACATGATTGAGAAGGCAGCAGAGTTTGACTGGGAATCCCCAGTATTAGGAAACGTGTTATCTGGAAGTACTACATGCCACACCGTTGCCTGCCAGAGACATTTCTCAACAGTTGTGGTAGGAAAGGTAGAGGGAACATGCACATACTTTGTAAAGACCAAAAGGAAATCAGGTTCAGCGAAATGAAGCGATTGCAGAGTTCTCTGAGAGAATCAGCAGCCTCTACAGGAAATGAAGTCCTGGTTCTGTAGGGGTTCCATTTATGATCTCATGATATCCAGGTGACAACTGAGGCTTGCACTCGATGAGTGAGTGATCAAAGAATTTTTGAAGTTAATAAATATTCAAGAGGGGAAAATGCAATTTATCTCTTGGAATCACTGTTGCTAATAACCCTATTATAACATGGTATAGTAATTTTTACAGAAGGACAATAAAAATGAAGTAGCTGAGTTAAATCTTGTTATGTTTTCTAGGAATCTGAGAAAAAGGGGTTAATTGAAAGAATTTATATGGTACAAGATATTGTTTCAACAGTTCAAAACATCTTGGAGGAAATTGCTTCTTTTGGAGAAAGAATTAAAAAGTAAGTTCAAAACTTGTGATGTGTTTGAAGTAGTGCTGCCATGTCCAAGGACAGTTTCTGAGGCCACGGAGGTGGCATCAGATAATGCAAAAACCAAAACAGTGGCGGTGGCACGTCCTGTTTGGATGGCTAGCTCTCTGAGCTTGTCAGTTTCACAGTTAGACAGTACCTCTGAACTGGAGTGACCATGTGGCCCCATTTACACAAATTGTCCCAGCCTAATTATTTGTGCCCCCTTTGACGTTCAAAAATATCCTGGTTTGAGTGATAAATTGTGGTTACTCTACTGAGAAATGAAAAGGGAAGCACATCTGAACCACAGAACACAGTAAATGCCTTGAGTGAAATTTTTTTTCTCAATTCTCAAAAGAATGATACATAATTAGTACCATCATAAATACATAGACATGAAGTTAATTCATCGCCTACATGGATGCTTAAGGGGAAGGGTCAAGAAACACTGTATAGGGCCAGAGAGCAAACATTTTCAGCTTTGTGTGCCTTAAGGTCTCTTTTGCAGCTCTTCAACGCTGCCATTGTAGTGTAAAAGTAGCTATAGGTGATATGTGAATGAATGGTTATTCCAATAAAACTTTATTTACAAGCACAAATGGCAGATGGATTTGACCCAAATCCAACCCTTAGTTTGCTGTCCCCCCACCCTAGGGCATGAAGGCTAAATTCTCTCATAGAATTTCAGTTGAGGAAGGTTCTTTCTATAATTGATGTGGGAGGGGGGATGTTTGGTTTGTTTTACACATTGTGAACTCTGCATATTCTGCATAACTGAGTCTTCATTTGGTATCACTGAACAAAGGGATTTATTTTTCCCTTTAAATTGTAAGCTTATTTCTTTTCCTCTTTAAATCCAGGGTGTGTCTGCCATATGGGTCTTCCAATAAATTAGTTAATACTTTTTCTTATCATCCTGATCATGTCCATGTGCATCATTTTAGCCCTTAGTGTAAGAGTTTCTTTAAGAAAAGAAGATATTTAAGAACAGCATGAATAAAGAAAAGATGAAAAATAATGGTAAAAGCCAAATGAACGTTTTGTTCATCAAAATGTAGGGAATTCAGTAAATGATGACTAACATCAGGAAATATAAATAACTAATATCTAACTTCCCTTGTGGATACTGATCTTATCTCTCAGTTGCATATCAAATGAAATTGCCCTTGAATTCTCATTTGTATTAGCATGGTAAATGTTTATTTTGTTTTTTAAAAACTTTGAAAACCACCTTTAAACCAGTTTGGTGAGTTTTAATTGAATTTACACATTGTTATTCCCTGTATCAGTGCCTGAGAAAAGAAAAGTTAAAGAACAGTAGAGTATTTACTCACATATATTGTTGCCTGTCTTTTTTCCCCTTGGTTTCATGTAAATTGACAAATTTCATGTAAATTGACAAATGATTCCTGAACTTACCCTCCAAAATGTTTAAAAAAAAACATAAGCAAAATTGGAGAACAGTGAAATGATGATGAAAGCATTGAAATTCTTCATTTGTTCATTCAGTTACCATTAATTGAATGTCAAACATTGACCTTATCTAACAATGAGAAATATGTCAATAATAAAAAAGATGACAGCAACAAGAACTAATATCATGTGCCAGCCAGGTTCCATCTGAAGCCCTTTACACATCGCAGTAAAGGGAGGGAGAAAAGTTGGTACCAGATTATTAGAATTCAGTAGATTGGCACTAGATGAGGTAGAGAAGATGCTGGTGAAGTCTGACTAGCCCACAAAGGGATGTAGGAAAGAAGCAGACATACAGAGGACAATTCTGAGGAAGTAACAACTTATCAACATCTCTGAGATTAGGAAGAGATAGCTGGGCAGCTACTTGATGAGTGTTGGCTTGTAAGACTCAAAGCCCAGGATGCAAGGAATTTAGTTTGTCTTTACCATAGTGGGTGGAGGATAGGGTGTGGCAATGCCTAGAAGTGAGGCAGGAGAGGTAAGTGGAGACAGATGATAGATGAAAAAGTCATTGAAAAGAAATGAGTGAGGCAGTGTATTGGCAGCAATGAGGAGAGAGGATGTGAGGAAGGGGGCAAGACCGAGGAAGTAAGGCCTGTTATTTGGTACAACTGTCTCCATGCTTGAAAGCCTTTAGTAGACAAATGTGGCTGTTGTGCAGTTGACAATGGTAGAGGAAATGCATCTGATGAGAGGAGAGGCCGGTATGGCCCCCAACTCCACAAGTGCTCTTGAGGGGTGGCTGTGCCCAGCACAGCTGTGGTGGACGTGTCCGAGATGTGTTTTCAGCCCATGAACAGAGTACTGTTCTGCCCAGCTGCATCACAGGAAGGCTCATAAGGCTCAACTCCTATTAATTATTGGGCCATTCATTATTACAGTGACCTTAAAGTTCCTGCTGGGCATTCAAGTGGGATGTCATGTGTAACTCTGTTGGAATCCCATTATAATTCAGTGCTAAGGACCAGGAAAAGTTTAACGCAACTTTTGGCAACTAGCAAAATAAATAGACTTACATAAAACTTTCAGAGTGCAAGGCTTCCCTGACACTGGCTGGGAGAGCTCCACTAGGACTGCATTATATGAATTGAACTATGCTTGCTAATATTCCTACTCTGTCCTTTCTAATATTACACAAATTTCAAATGTACATATATATCAACTTAAAACATTTATTCAATATGTAGCATTTATATGATTCTGGGCAGCAGACAGGATGGGCCAGAAGAATGGGCTATATATAATATGTTCTATCACTGTGACATGTAAGGATTGACTGGTGGCTCCAACCCTTGTGTTCTTGGGTGTTTAGAGAAATACCCACAGAGGAGATGAGTTTGAAAAATACCTGGAAGGGCAGGGATGCCATCCCTGCAAATATTCCAAAGTAAGGCTTATAGTGAACATTCATGGGAAGTAGAACTTCCCTGGCAAGGAAGTGATGTTAAGAAATACTAAGCAATAAAGTTGGAAAAACAGGTTTAGTGCAGTTTGAATCAGGGTGAGGCCAGTGGGGATAATAGATTGCTACACTCCTGTTTTCTCAGAGAGACATGTAAAAGAGAGAAAGAATGAAGGCAAAAAAGACTAAAGAGGAGGCCAGACCCCAGCTATGAAGAGGGAGTTCACAAGCTAGTTCGCAATCCATGCAAATATGAAAGAAAGCCTCATTTGGGTGACCTTACAAAAGAAGAATCTACAGGATAGTATTACTAGTTGTTTTTGTTCTCATGCAAAGAGGAATCAGAGGACTTCATATGCCCAAGCCTGGGAAACAAAGAAAATAATGACCCCAAAGAGGTCATTTTGGTGAGGCAGCCTTTTGGGAGAGGAATGGAGAATGGGCTTGCAACTTACCTTATCAGTCTATAGTTGCAGTCATTTTTTAAGTGTTTTGAGGTCTTGAAATGATATTCTTACCACATGTTATGAGCCCACGAGGGTTGAATGAATGAAGTTTATTCATTGAATTTCATCATTGAGAGTCTTGACATCTTTTTCTCAAAATTGCCCACTAGAAATTTTCCTTGTAGGATTTTAGAGAGCTCTCAAGTCAGGAACAGTGAAGAAGTCTAGGAAAATGACAAATGTTTTACAAATTGTTTGATTTAGTTATGAGAAAGTTTTGATTTTCCAGGGTTCTTCAACCTTGTGTGATCTGTGGAATACCAGTACTACATGATGTACTATGATAAATGGAGTAAAGGGTCCAGTAAGTTCTTGAGTGTTAGGGATATTACTATATTATATTTTTATATTACCTAAAGTGCCTACTATAGAGGCAGTAAGTGTGGGCTTCAAATTCCAGTCCTGTCACTTACATTAAGAGTGATCTTAGGCAAATTAATAATAATTCTTACTTCATATAGTTTTTGGAAGAATTAAATATAAAAGGGTGAGACCAGTGAATGGCACATAGTAATCACTTTAAATTATTAACTATTATGAACAACATTTTTAGTAAATTGCTTTGAAATTTTTCCCCTGTGCTTTAAACAAACAAACCTAGTGAATGCCCCTTTACTATTTGAGCATTTTACCCAAATCATGGCTTGCTGTTGAAATAATACATGAATCAACTGAATTGGCTATTGGAAGGGCAAATCTAAAAGGCTCTTTGTGTCAATGAATCTGGTCCCATCTCTCTTTCTAGCATCTGACAATAAGATACCAGACCTGCTGCCCCCCCCCACCACACACACACCTATTGCCCTCTTTAGGATTGCATTAATTGGGAAAGAACTAACATCTTGATAAATTTTATATTTTCATATATATATATGAAAATAGTATATTCCTCAACTTATATAGGTCTTCTTTAATTTATCTCATTATTATTTAGAGCTTTCTGTATACAATTTGGCATATCTTTTGTGAGATTTGTTTCTTTTATACGTTTGGTACTTCTCTAAATGGTATCTTTTTTTCAGATTTCATTTTATGTTTATTACTTGTATATAGGACTACAAGTAATTTTTGTACAGTGCTTTGTATATGATAATCTTGGGAAACTTAGTTATCTTAGCTTATGTGAAGATTATCTTAGATTTCCTAATACATAAAGATATCACCTAGGAATATTTTTTTCCTTATTTTCCAGTTCTTATACCTTTTGCTTTGTTTCCTTGTTTTATTGTACTAACTAGTAGCTCCAGTGCAATGTTGAATAGCATTGGTGTTGGTGTGGGCATTTGTTTCTCATTCATGATCTCACAGGGAAACCTTTCAATATTTTATCCATAAGAAAAAAGTTTACTGAAGATGTTTGTAAATGTGCTTTGTCAAATTAAGGAAGTTCCCTTTTATTCCTACTTTGCTAAGAATTTTTATCATGAATGAGAGTTGAATATTATATTTTTCTCCCTTCACTGAGATGTTTTTTTCATCTTTATTTTGTACATGTAGTGATTTCCTTTGATTTATTTTCAGTTGTTAAAACCAACCTTGCATTCCTGGACTAAATCTAACTTTGTGATATTATACAATCCTTTTATACATTATTGGATTTTATTAACTTTTTTTTACATGGAATATTTGCAGCAGTGATCTCAAGTGAGATTGACCGATACTTTTCTATTCTTGAAGTATCCTTATTGAGGCAAGGTTATCCTGGACTCATAAAATAAGGCGGGGCATGTTCCTTCTTTATCAGTCCCCTGGAAGAGTTATTGGTGTCATTATTTCCTTAAGATTATTACTGTCTTCCTTCTACTTTTTTGACACTAATTTGCTGTTCTTTTTCTAGCTCTTTGAGATGGACATTTAGATGACCTATTTTCAACCTTTCTTCATTTCCAACATAAACATTTAAAACTATACAATTTCCTCTAACTGCAGCTTTAGCTCTATACCAAATTTTGGGGCATGTGATATTTTCATCATTCAAATTTTAGTAAAAAGTATTTTCCAATTTCCATTTTGATTTCTTCCCTGGCTACGAAATGTGTTGCTTAATTTCCAAATACATGAAGATTTTCTATTTATCTTTGTTCATGATTTCTAGCCTGATTGCTTTGTGATCACAAAATACTGAAATGAGCTTCAGTATAAAAATCTTTGTGTGGGATTTGTACCTGTGTGAATATTTTTAATAATTTGACATACATTTATCATTCTATATTCCCCCATCTATTTATGCAATTTAGTTTTCCACTCTATCTAATATGTTCTGTTTTTTTGGGGGAGGGGCTAATTTGTATGACTGTTCTTTTCATATTCTCATTCTTTGTAATAGCTATATAGTATTGCAGAGTATAAATTATTAATATATTTTCCTATTGATGATACTTGGGTTATTTCCTTTTTAACTACTCCAAACCATACTGCAGTATGCATTCATGTACTGTCTTTGTACCCTTATGCAATGATATCTAAAAACTAAATTTCTTGCAATTGCTGGAGCAATTGTGGAGTATATTTATAACATTTTTATAAATAATACAAAATCGTCCTCAAAAAAGTTCTACTATGGAAAAGAGAAGTCAGGGATGGACCTGCAAATATGTAGAAATTCAGAATATCAAAAAGTTGGCATGTTAAAATAGTGTGGGAAAGTACTGACTATAAATTAATTTTCTTATGTGCTTTCCTAAATATTGGCCTCTGTGTAAGAAAATGAATTGGAAATCACTGAGAAACAAATTTAAGTGACCAATAAGCATATATGCACTTACCAAAATACTGGCCTCTGGAGAAGAAAATAAACTGGAAATCACTGAGAAACAAAATTAAATGACCAGAAAGCATATAAAAGAGTGTCTAAATCTGCTTGTAACATAAAGTAGTAAAAATTTATAAATATATATATATTATTGTATCTCTCAATGGGCGATGATTAAAACTATTAATTATACTCAGTCTTGACAAGAGGGTGAAACAACAAGGGTTCTCTTATGCTCTTATGAAATTGTGAATATCAACACAAATTAGACAATCTCAGCGTCAATTTGCTCGTCTGTAAAGTGGGGATAATACTTGGTAGAATTATTGAGACATTACAGTCTAAATATATGAAAAATGTAAGGACAATATCTGGCACATATTAAGTGTCTAAAACTGTTACGTGCTGTTCCCCCCAAAATAGCCCAACAACCCCACAAAAGCAAAAACAACACAAACAAGAAGTCAACAGATAAAAATTTTTTTACGTCTTTGTATTACCAGCACAAAGCAGAGTCAACAGACATTTCTGTAAGCAAAAATGAAGACAAGTAGAATACCTACTCTAAGCACTTGTGCCCCTACTCCCATCAGGGTGTTGGATTGGAAGAGCTTTTTCTAAGGCTCTGAAAGAATTTTTCCAATACATTCAACTCCACATCCCATGTTTGAGATCTACATTTCCAATCAACGCAAAGCAGTTGCTAGATCCACGGAAAGGAGCCGGGGCTCAGTGAAAATAATCTATGGTAAAATCATCTACTTTAGCTATGGTTGGTTTATAGCCAAATGCTTCACTATCCATTTTTGGACATTGTTAGAATTCTGGAGTAAAGGAATCCAGAAATTCTAAATGTAAGTAATTAGAAAACACCAAAACACTGGAGCACTGTAATAATATCTTCTCTTTTCTAAGCACTTATTAGCCTCCATGTATTAACTGAGAGAGAAACATTGACTTGGAAGTGATGCTACCAACCCTTAGTTTTGATGTTCTCCATGCACAGAGCCATCCTGACAAGGTCTTTTCTTAGGAACTGTAGGTACCAGGAAGGCAGCCTCACCAACATTCAGATAACTTAAATCGCAATTGGTCCTGCCACTGTCTTATCAAAAATATTTTTATGGTTTTCCAGTGCCCAGTTTGGCAGACTTTTATCTCCATGTTTTTAAAAGAAATGTTCCCAATGGGCCTTTTTTATTTGTATAGCTATGAAATAAACATGGCAGGATAAATATTATGTCATCCCCTGAGCATTAGAGGAAATGATATCTATGTGCTTGTTTGTCTACAGCACATTTAACTGGTCGGTCCCATTCCTTTCATCTCTGGCCTGCTTGATACTGGCTGTAGCAACCATCACTTTGTATTTCATCCCACTGCGGTACATCATTTTAATCTGGGGTAAGTTTGGCATCGTCCTTTTGCTAGCAACCGATTCCAGGTAAGAAACTCATTTTTTTAAGTGTGGCTATAAACTTTAAATATGTTCTTGTTGGCAATTAAATATGAGATTAAGAAAAGCATTTTGGGAACAAAAACTTCCAAGACCTCCCTAAAAAAGCCAGTTACATGAACTTATAGATATTTATATGCTTCTTACATAATTGTGATCAGATAAAAATGTGATTGAGCATGCTATTTCCCTTTGGGCCTTCACAATCATAAATATCCTTGAATAATATATTGCTGTGGCCCAGTAACTTTCAGGAAACACGGTTGTTCAAGCAGTGAACAAACACCTGCATCTTGCCCTTTATATTATATAAAAGTAGATCTGGCCCCTGTCAGGTTGCTGCTGACACTTCATCTCTCCTTTACGAAAAAAAAAAAATTACTTAAATCCAGGAGCGGTGGGGGGAAGGAGAGAAAGGGCACTCTGTGACTCCCTGTCCAGTGCCTGAAAGGAGAGGAAGCTATTATTTAGCAGGGGAAATGAGCTGCCTGCCTCAAGTTTAATTGCTTCGAAAAATAGAAACAAAAATAGAAAACTTGAAATAAGGTTCATGACTTGATTTAATACTCAAGCTTGCAAACGGACAAAATACAAACAGCTTTGTGAATATTTGTGCCTGTGTCTGGGTGGGCTCTGGGGTGAAATAAGAAGGGTGCATTGCAGTAACTTATTTGTGGGAGAAGCAGCCAAACTTTCTCCATAAGATTGTCCATCGTGGGCTTCCATTACTTACTCCTATGACTGCTGCTGACTTCTCAACCCTCATCACGTCTAGGGATCTGCAGAGTTAGGATCTTCAGAGACTGAGATTCATTCATCTCGAGACTATCCAGTTAAGGAAAAGCAGAGAGCCTGCAAATGGTGTGGGAAAAGCTACAATCTTTCTAAAACCATTAAATGTAGATCTTATTGTGGAGAGTCCACAAAGGTGCAACCTGGTGACAAGGAAAGTGAAACCTGGGCATTCAGAAATGGGAAAGTAAAATCACCACTCATGAAATTTACTAAATGGTGTGATTTTGAGAAAACATATTCCATTCATTTTCTAGTTTGTCCAGGTGGGAAACATCCCATATAAAGAAGCCTCTCTCCTTTATAGCAAGTCCAAGAAAAGAAAAGGATATTCTGACCCTTTTCAGAAATCTCTTTTAATACTTCGTGGCCTTTTAGAGAAGATCTTCTTGTATTCATGCTTGTTTTTTGTTTGTCTGGGTTTTTTTTGTTGTTGTTGTTTTTAATTTTTTGGAACAGCTCTTGCAAATTGGTTCATATTTGATCCTTAGGAGAGAGAGTGGAGCTCCTCAAGACCCACAGATTAAGAAGACATCTCTTGCAGAAGTATTTCCTCAAATACCCTAATGCTGGATGTAATTTGTATAGACTGAGTATTCTCATTCCTTTTCCATTTTTTGGTTTCCAGATCCATTCACTGATCTCATTTACAACTTAGATGTTCAGGTTGGAGTCAGGCAAAAACAGTTTTAACATGATTCAAATTACAATCATTCAACCAGTGTTTTGTTCATTTTTAAGTAGGTAGACATTGATGATCATGGTCAGCTTGTTCAACACTGTTGTCCCATGATTTCTTTACCATTCCAAGACATACTTGATGTTCTTTTATGCATCTTTCCCTCCAAAAAAGTAGACTACTGCATTTCCTTTGATCACCAATTTTGGAATTCTAAACCTTCCTCTTATTTGCCTACATCCCTTTGATTTCTGAATTTATCCTCCAAGATCGAGGCAATTTTCCAATATCAACTTTTTGCATCTTGTTGGCAATTAAATATGCCAACATAAGCTCTACTTATCTTTCAACTTGTGGGTGAAGTTATTAAACATCATGAAGCTTATTATACTCTCCTGGTCAACAATAACCCTTTAAGCTTTATATCTATGTCTGGGTCTTTGGCTCTGCCTTCCAGACATGGTTTCCTATTTATTGATGAGTTTACAATAGATAATATAGTCAAAAGCCTTGACAGTTACACATCATCTATTGCCTCCTTTCATCATACAATACTTGCCAAACCATCAAGGACTATGTTTTATAATTCTCTTAAGACATTCTATTTTAAGACAAGTTAGTTATTACCCAGTATGGACCAAGACATTCTTTTGCACATTTCTTATGTGACTGTATCCTCTGCAGAGACTATCTCTTGTAGAAGGAGAGCATTTCCTATGTCGTGAATTCCTATTGCTCCTTTTTTCTTTATTAAGGATCAGAATAATATTTATTTTCTAAAGTAATTAACTCATCTTCATTGAGTCCTAAAAGGTGAATATGATCCTAAAATTATCTGTTAAATGTTTTTTCATCCCTTGGAGAAAAATTATTTAACTGTATGTGCTTTCTTTCCACATTGTATATACTCAAGTATTATTTTTGTAAAAGTGATTTTTAATATCAGGATTCTTTGACATAAGCACATAAAAACAGCCTTATTTCATAATGGCCGTGTGGAATATTCCTTGATTCACAAAAGTCATTGAGTTTTGTAAGTTAAGGTACTTTTTTCCCTCTTCATATCTCTAATTCCCAGTGCAGCTACACATAGATCTTTAATGAATACTGGAAAAATATTTTATGAGTAAGTTAGTCGGTAAGTGTAATACCTATAATCTACTGATATGACATTTTGTTGGGCCTGCCACCTCTCTGTTGTGAGACCTAATTTTTTTTCATGTTATGTGAAAAGTAGGTTTAAGAGAGAAATATGAAATTTCCTTTAGAAAAAATTATCTATTGGATTTTGGTCAATATTATGATATATGTAGTTCCACACCATACACGTTTTCATTAAAAATGGTTAATCAGTTCTGATCTGAGCCACTTCTGTTTTCCCAAAGTACATATGAACTCCCACAGTTAGATTTTGAGCTTCTTGCAAGATGGTACTGTGACTTACTTAACTTTGTATCTCCATTTGATAGCACAGTATCTTTTATATGAAAAGCACTTGTGTTTGATAAATGAAAAACTGAATGAAAGAACCTTCTGCCTCCACCCCTCCAATGTATTGCAGGTGGGACTACCTGCTAGTTGCTCATATAAATATCTGAAGAAATAGTGCTATAATTCTTTTTCAAGTGGTTAGTCTCATATGGACATATGTGCAAAGCAGCCATGTGATTTTCCCTTTCCCCTGCCCCTGCAGGTCATGTTTCTTACTAGAAGGCTCTCTCCACCCTACTGATCTAATCAATCTATGACCTGGGACAATCAAATGATAATGTCTTTTCCAAATGTTACCCCTTGGTATTTGGATCCCACTTTTTCTATATTTTAACTAAAAAAAAAATCAATTTCCACTGCCAGTAGACCTTCTGTTTTTGTATATTGTTAGATTAAATAATGTAAAGGTATGTATAGCATGGTACTGAATAAAGCCATAATTTCCAAATTTAGGTGTGTTATCACATGTCCAGTAGTATAAAGACCCCTTCCCATCACCTCTGCTTTGTCTTTTTAACTTACTGACATTAGCTGTAATGATGATTCCACATTGTTGAAGAGGTACAGTATTATCTTGCCTTTTCTGTCCAATGTGACTCTTCCAGTGACCCAGGAAACTATATAGCACAGTTCTTTTTTATTCCAATCTTCATGTAAGCAACATGAAGTCCACACAGGTTAAGTGATTTGTCTGAAATCACATAGCTAATACGTGAAGAAGCCAGTACTGGTACTCAGGTATTCCTACCCATAATCCTTGTTCCTTTCTCCCTGCCCACTGTGACCTAGAAGTATATGATCTCCAGCTGATATTTAGCCTCACACAGTAGATGATATTGTGGAATTACTGAAATGTTTGAGTCTGTGACAGCTTAAAAAATAAGGTGTGCTTTTCAAGCATGCAATCTGAGTTTCTTATAGTTTTTATTCTAAGTTTTTCAGACATAGTCTCAGTGCATTGTAGACTTTCTGCCCTTATTGGTGCATTTGAGCTACTCTGCAGGTTTATAATCTTCTCAGTGACTGAGAATGCAGTGTTTTGATCGGTTGTGATATTATCCCTGCCTTGCTGTTCATTGTAAAGACTCCAGATGCGCACACTATATATAATTAACAATAGAAGATATATCTTTTCTCAATACGTCTTTGTCTGCCTTCATCATTTTGCCTTGTCTGTTTTCTTTTGCCAGCAAGCCCATGCTACAATTAAATGTCTTTAGAATAACACAGTGAGAGTATTTTAGTTGAAAGGAATTCTGGGGGAAATTTGTGCTAGAAACATGAAGCTTGCTGTGGGGGAAGAGGGGAGAAAGGAACAGTGCAGTTTTGACTTTGGGAAAGGGGGACATCATTTGCAAGGAGCCTCCTCCAGCCCAGTCATCAAGGACCATTTTCTCAAGGACATTGGCTGGGCCCCTTGTGCAAAACAGGCATAAATATGACCCTCCAAATAAATGGCTGGAGGCTGGCATTATGTCAGGTATAATACCATGTAGGAAGTCCTGTCCTTAGATGAGAGCAAAATAATATTTAATGAAAGGAGAAAAACACCAACGCTTTCACGTGGTCCCGACTGTCAAACTGTTAAATGTTACATTGATTTCTGAGTAGGAGCCATTCAGCAAACACCTACGCTGTGAATTCATTCAGCATCATTGGGACTGAAACGATCCTTGTTAAACAAGCACTCTGTGGCACAGCTTCAGAAGGCCGCCTCGTCCTTCTGCTTCTAAAACTCAACACGACAAAGGGGTTGACATTTGGTAAATAAAAAAAAAAAAAAAAGAAAGAAAGAAAAGACCACAGCTTATGAGCTCTGGATACAGGCCAAGCAGCTCCAAGGAGCAGAGCAGAAAACAAAAGGTGGTTGAGTGGAGTTCCCTTGAAAAGACGACATGGTGGGCAGAGCATGGTCGGGCATGTGGCTGAGCCCAGAGTGCAGCCACCTAAGTGGGAAACTGCAGCATGTTGACATCTTAAACGTTAACACTCCTTCTAATTATCCTCGTCCCCATCCTAAATTAGCATGTCCTCCATTGCCCAGACAAACCCACGCGCCAGTGTTGCAGTCCATAAATCAAGTTAGCAACCGTAGTAAGATAATTTTCCAATAATAACTTTTCACAGTTTCCTGCAGCATCAAAGTACAATCAACATGTCAAGTTCTGTTCTGCAGTGAGAGGAGAAAAACCTGTGAAAATGAGTTGGAAGGGGGTGGTGGTGGTGGTGGTGGTAGATAGGTTTCTGCAGATTCTTTTTAACAACAAAAAAACAACTCCCGCCCTCCACCTCCCACTGCTGCGTTTGGTCAGAAGCCTCCAAGCAGGGACTTGTTTGAGCTAATGAAGGCCTTTTCCCATCTGGGACATTTGTTTTCATAGCAGAGGATGCTGTTAATCAGCGTATTCCAAAAAGGCCAATGAGCTCCACCGTTTTAGCCTGTGTTTCTGCCGCCCTGCTGCTGGGATTGTAATAGGATTTTCACAGCTCAAGAAGGCAGAGCCCCTCTTCTCCAGCACCCCCTTCCTTCCTTCAAGGAAAGGCATTTGTGAATGATTCCACATGACAGCAACATGTGCATGACTTGAGGTCTAGTAATTGTTTTCACACTAATTTTTACTTGTGAATCGCCCCCCAACACACACACACACGTCAGACAAGTTTTAAAGAGAAATGAATGAATGAATGAACAAATGAACGAATGAATAAAACAAAAGTGCCCCTGGTGCTTCTATTTTTCAGGCATAAATAAATTTACTAAGAAGCTTCGAAATCCCTATTCCATCGACAATAATGAGCTGCTAGACTTCCTCTCCAGGGTACCATCCGATGTTCAAAAGGTATGTAATGAGTGACCACAACCAACAGGGGCCCCGGCACCGAAGCCTGGCCGGCCCCAGAGCCTGGGGAGCACGAGGCTGTGCTGTGTGAGCAATTGAGATATCGAGTCAGAAAATCCTTAAAGAAGCCTCACTGGCAGGGAGGTGGCAAGCAAAACCTTTGTCCAAAGCATGAGATGATTGGGGGAAATTATCCTGAAAAAAAAGCTACTTAGGAATGATCTGGAACTCATACTGCGCTGCCACAGCACAGAGATGTCTGCCACGTTTTTGATTGCTTGCCTCCCTAAAGAGGATAAGATGGGCTCAGTGAGTGGGGGAGAGAGATACCCAAAGCTGGAGGTGAGGGGGGTGTCGCTTATTTTCCTCTGCTTCCGGATGACAGGCATTTTAGGGGAAGGAGAGGACAAGAGGATTATTCTGTTGATTCTTGTCTGCCCCGATGATCTCCTGGGCCTCCCTTCTAGCCTCTTCCCCCTAAAGATTTAGGAATGCTGAGAGCAAAGACCCATTTACTCATATACACATAGAGCCAGAGACAGCATGAAATAATCTGAGATCAATCAGAAGTATTATTCCCAGGTAATGGTCACTTAGTCCAGCGGTGTCCCGTTTCTGTGGATACACAGAGATTAATGACAACATCAATACTGGAAAGTCCTATAGAGCAGCCCCTACGGATCAGGCTGTTATACGCCCAGGGGAAAGAGAACAGGCTACGGTCTCTCTCATGGGGGGTAGAGATCACAGACTAGGTAGATGGAAGGCCATGACATGAAATATGATCAAATTGGGCAAAGATACAATCCTGTATTATCTGAGAAAATTCCAAATTGAGTATTGATTTTCATCTTGGGGCAACTATAGCATAATCGGTTCCCTGCATCTCTGGGTGGATTGCAGAGATGTGAGGCTGAAACGTCTTATGGTTTCTTTCCCCTTCTTTTCAAGTCCCCACCAATTGGTAGAGATTAAAACAGACTCCATGACACAATTTTTTTTAACCTTCATTTAGGATATTAGCTAAGTACATATTCTATAAGTATGAATTTACTCTCTACATTTGCATTTGATAAGATATATATATATATATATATATGAAGTAACCTGACACCTATTTGTATTACATTGAAAATCGACAGATGGGTCATCCCCTGCCACCCTAGGGGACCTTCACAAAACACTGTAAGGAGAGGGTTCTTGTTTCATTTGTTTTCTCTTGACAAAGTTTAGCTCAACTTATGTGATGGCATATAATGTCCTTGGGGAGTTTGGTACAAATGCCAAAAATGGTGAGTACACGTGGTCTGCGACACAGTGTTTTAAATAAGGCACTCCACGTCAGCCTACCAAAGCCCACACGCCAGAGCAGTGTGTTTGCACCGTACCATCCCATCAAGCTCCCCACAGACTGCCTGTGCATGGTCCGGGCACCGGCCCTCAAGCTGTCATCCAATCGGTATTGGTACGAATACAGAGAAGGTACAATAAAAGATCATTCGGGATAGATATATACTATGCTAGTAAGATCCTCCCTTCCGCCTACTGCCAAGAGCACTTTCTAATAACACAATAGACGATTCGCCACTGGGGACTCCCCGGATGCTCAATTTATCACAGATGTTTCAGCCATTACCTTGTAAATGAAATTCGTTTTTAAGAGAAATCTATGTAAGTCTGGGGTCCAGTATCAATTTCAACATTTTTTCCCTTTCAGGCAAAATAAACATATAGAATTTGCTGGGATTTTTTTCCCCAAGATTTTAGATATTTTTTAATGAATAATTCTTCGTAAGCTGCTGTATCATATACTAAGATAAACATTTCCCAGGAGGCGGTTATTAAGCTGCCTCACACGCAAAAGGAAAACCATCCGGCAGTGCCGAGAGCAGGTAGAAACCCACGCATCTCATTAGAAAAAAAAAAAAATCTGCTTTTAATATTTTACTTTCAAGAAATGATGCATGACTTCTCAAATCCTTCCTGCAATTAATCCCTCCATGTTCCTGTGTTTAGAAAATGATTCATTACCTTTGAACCTTCCTTCCTTTGCCTTGGTTTGTCCTTGGGGAGCCATTAACACACACTGTGGTGGGCTTGGGTTACCTAACCGCCAGCGCCCCTCTGCTTGTTTTCACAGGTGCAGTTTGCGGAGTTGAAACTCTGCAGCAGCCAGAGCCCCCTTCGAAAGAAGCGCAGCGCTCTCTAGGACGCTCCCCCTTGCTTTGGAAACCGGCACCCGATTCTGTGTTTGGTTGATTAGACCAATATTATGGCTCTTTCAGTGGCCCCGTGTGTGATTCTGAAATGTGTGCTGTGCGACGCCCTCCCGCTCTTCTCCCCGCCCCCTTCCTCATGTGCACGGCAGCACACACGCGTGTGCGCGCGTCCGCATGCATGGGTGTCGTGGGTGCACGGAGGGTCAGCCCAGTGAAAGGAAACTATGGCAGGCTAATGTTCCCTCTCAAATAGGAGCTCACGCCAGGCCGCCGTGGGTTTGAACACCCTCCTTGCGAAGATCCAGGAGAGCACGGGGATTCCGGAGGGACTCTGCACTTATTTTCACACCTCCATCAGATTCTCATTAAGAACCAGTTGTCTCCCCTCCCCACCCCCACACTCCTTTCTGATTAATGTTCATGGAAGTAAGGTTTTCTTCAGCGTAAACAAGTTTTTGATACCCATCGTCTGTTCAAAGGTTGTATATTTTAGAAAGATTTTTTTTTTATAATTACCTTTATTAGTCCAAATTGTTAGGAGTGTTCCAGCTGTGAAAACTTGGGACGGATAGGTAAAATTTCAGTGCAGCCCTGGGTGCTGGATGCTGGTCTGACTCATGGGTCCATTGCCGGCAACGGATGCCCCCAAAGGTCCAATGGATTCACGCCTCTGAAAAAGGACGGTTCCAGAGTTGCCATATAACTGTTTCCTCTGCCTTTAACTTCTTCTTCTTTCCGAAATAACATATCCAGAGTATAACTGCAGAGAGAAAAAGAGAGTGAATTGATGAATTCGGAGACTATTTACAAAGATAAAAGCTGAGGAGCAAGGAAGCAGCCAGTGTAGCTGCATTCCTGAGTATCATCACTTTATTTGCCCAGATATATTGGGCATACTTTGTCTAAATTTATCCTTCATTCCTCTTATGGGCGAAAAGAAGCTATACACAATAAAAATTTTATCTCAGAACCCCACTCCTAGAAAGTTATCCCTGCAAAAGTCCCCTTTGATAGTATTCGGTTCCTGCAGAATCCATCATCGCACAGCACTCCCTGAAAGAAAGAATCCTGACTTTGTCCATATATAAAATGTATGCAACTATCTTTCTCTTCAAATGATATTTAAGTTTTAAAGACTGTATTCCATTGTCACATACTTTGTATGTGCAGTTTTGTATTATATGTATAGTAAAAGAAAAGTTGAGGAAAAAGACCTGATTTAATATTTTTTTCCCTCTTGGTTGTAATTTAATAATCTTCAAACAAAATGTTTATGAAAAATGCCAAAGATTCTAAACCTTATCATCCCGCGTCTGTTTTTCTTCATATTGTATCTCCCTGGGTTGCTTTCTGGCTGAGCCAGATTTCTGCATGATTTGATTTACTTCAAGTTAATGAAGCTGGTTGGAAAAAGAGCCTGGCAGAAATTATAAAAGCTCCAGTAAATCTCTTAGTTGTACATACAATAGATACCCAAGAACCTCTTTTGTTAAACCAGTTACTCAATCTTCTGTGTAAACAATGCCTCATTGTCTCACCCCCAGCTATCATCTAGTTTATCATAGTCTGTCATTTTGTAACGACCTAAGTCAGACATTTTTAAACAGACATGTGAGATCTGATCAGTCATTTGAATGAAAACTTTCAGCAGCAAAATAACCCCGTTATTATTCAAAAGTGGAACCAGTACTTTATTGTTGTTCTTTTGCTATAGAATTTCAAAATGAAATAATTTGCCCCATTAGTTAGACTTATTTCCTCTGTAGCCTGACTGGAATTCTCAGCATTAAGTTTGGGGTACAAACAACAACTGGGATAAAAGAGCAGGACCGAATCAACCTTTAATCAATTGTATTTGGGAAACAATTGTTCATTAATTAAGTAGACATTGGATGTGAAAAAATGAATGAGTTGTCTGTGAAATGTTAAGATTTATACAAGTAGTCAGAAGCTTTTATGAAACATTCCAGAATGCTTTAGATAAAGTTTATGGATTATGAACTCCCTATATGATCAGTAAAGATAATTTAGTAGGAATGTTGAAACCTTGCCCAGCTTTCCTGGTTCTCTTCTCATACACCCATTTCCACCCTGCCTGGATCTTCTGCAGACATCTTCACCCGGCTAGGTCAGAAACTCAGCACTGTCTGCCTCCCCATGTCGTCACAATTCCTATTCCAAATAGTCATAATTCTGACTTCCTTATTTAGCTTATTGGTGCTGGTATCTTCCGTGCTTGAACCCTCTCAGACAGCTTTTTATTTCCCTTGTGCTTTTCTACCCATCTCCCAACGCATACAATCCTGTAGGTCCTGCATGTCCTGTTATCTTGTCCATTTCTGTTCCAGTTGCTACCACCTAAGGTGAGACCTCATCACCTCTCACAAGATAATGGGGATGCTGCCAGTGGCATTATACCAGTTTAGTCCTCGTTCAGAATATTCTTTTCACTCGAAATAGCCTCTCCCCAATTTCTCTTTGAATAATTTCTACCCATGCCTCAAAACATTCAAAAGTCTCCTGCCCCAAATAGGCTATCTTGGTCCCTGGCTAGGGCAGATTCCACCTCCTCTTTTGTACTACCTCATCTTATATATCCGTCTGGCCTTTTCCATGTTCTGCCATAGGTCATAGTTACCGGTGGCCTTGATTCCTGTTGTCCTCCACTAGCTAACCCATCCTCCCAAGCACCTAATAGGTGCTCAGGAAATGCATGTTTAACTAACTGGGTTAGACATATTTTCTCTTTCTCTGCCCTCCTAGTGTTGTGGCCAGAACAGGGCTCAGCTGGACAGATTATTCGACTCTTCTGGAAAGTAATTTTTGCATTAAGTGGGCCATTTATTTGGTGTGATATTTATAAGCTCTGGCCATGTCAATATAAACTCTTAGGTTAAATGATGTCTTGTATTTGGAGAACTTCTTACTGACATGCCAGAGGAAAACATAGTAGTTATTTGCAGGCAGTTAAATGATCTCGTGCTTCTTTTCCTTGTCATTTACCATTTAAAAACCATATGCTGAACACTTCCTATGTGCTAAGTAGGTACTGATGGTATAACCAGACACACTATATTCCCTTGGTTGAACTAGATATTAAACAGATACTTTCAACCAATGTCATGGTATCCTCAGATTTAAGCTTGTAAAAGATTCTTCTGGCTGCAATGAGTTGGTAGCAATTACAAATTTTCAGAGAAGAATTATAGGTAGATTCGTGTACTCTTGATAAAATAATGGTGGCCTGGACTTTCAAGTAGTGGCATTGCAGTTGGGGAAGGGCAGTGAAATTGGGAGATGATTAGGAGATAAAGTGAACATAACTTAATACTTGCCTGACTATAGGGTGAGGGAGAAAGCAGAGATAAGGACAACTCTCAGATTTAAGGCCTCCAGATACATAGAGATGGTATTGTCTTTGAGAGAGAGAATGACAGGACTGCCATGGGGCAACTGCATGAGCCTATTTATAGATGGTATTGAATGTGAGGTGCTGAGAAGCCTTCAAATGGAGATGTCAAGCCAGCAATGGATAGGGAGCTCAAAGAAGAGATGCATTGTACTTGAGAGAGAGATATATTTAAGAGCCAACAGTGTGTGGTAAAGTGGTTGAAGCTACATGCTTAAAGAATCGAACCTTGAAAAACTCAACATTCAAAGTCACAAAAAGAAGAGGGGCTACAGAGTGTACGTAGAAATAAAGAGGAATCAGTAGAAAGGATTAAATCGAGTGGAGGAAAGGAGTGCACGTGTGACGCATGTGATGGAGAATAGCTTGACGAAGCAGGTGGAGTCAATAGTGCCAGTTGCTGGGAAGC
>JAQZBX010013213.1:0-40151 GCA_029593785.1 Cabassous unicinctus | reverse complement strand
CCAAATGTTTATGTTGATAAATTAAATAATGAAGGACTGCATCTTAACTACCAGAGAATTTTAGAAACCAGATAGCCCCTGCCATCTGGGAAAGAAGCTGGCTAATAAGAAAGCAGCTGGTTCTAAACTCATGCTGAAAACATGTATGGCAGTCCTCTTGGTCTCTCAAAACCAAACTGGAACATGATTTTTGTTTGTTTGGTTTTAAGTCAGAAACACATCTTCTCTCTTATACAGGATTTTGGAAAATATACAGTGGGATTTAGTAATGCTTGTTCTGAGAATAATTATCCTTTCCACAAACATTAATTGAGCATTTTCTAAGAACTGGGGATAAAAAGAGGTTTGTTCTTCCTACAAAAGGAAAACCAGGTTAGTAAGATAGGATATCTCTCTTTGTGTGAAGAAAATTATACAAGATCATATAAATTTATAGATAATAGAAAATCAGTATTCCATAAAAACTGTGTATAGGTTACCCATATAAAACCTGACTTATCAGTTAATAGTAATATAAAAAATAGCCATTTTTAATTAAATGGAATTGACTTGAATGTTCATGTTAAAAATTTATTTTATTAGGCAGAGCAATCAAATATTTAAAATTTGCCAAGTTTAGTAAGGAATGAACATCCACAGTATTATTAATTTGTATTATTTATAGAAACATGTTTCCATATTCGTGAGTGAGTCTCATAGACTATATTTCAAATTAGGCTAAGATTGATTAAAGTCCTACTTATTATGGACTGTGCTAGCGTTTCATATACATTATCTCATTTAATGTTCACAGTAGTTTTGTTAATTATTATCAATTCAGATTTACAGAGGAAAAACTAGTGCTCTATAGACTGAAATTTTGAGATATTTAAATATGTCTTTAGGTTATTGGGCTTAAATATGCATATTATAAATGTGTAGAAAGGAAAGAAAAGACCCTATGTAACTTTGAAGCCTCTTTAAAAGAAGAGATGATATTAAAAAAACAACAGTGAAGCAAATAATATGAGAAGATGCTGCTAAAGTTATTTCTTCAATATAAAACATAGTTCCTATAAAAAATAGGCTCATTAAGATGTTGCTACTGGCAGAAAGTTATCAGCTTATTATTATTGCTACCAGACTATCATTAAAAGGAGTTTTTAATAAGAATTTTATCACAACTTAAAATAACATTAAAAAATTAAAATATTATTTGTATTTTCTGGTTAATGATTTAATCTCACATTTATTATTTGATCCAAAAGTAGATGGATGCACAGGAACAAAGTAAAAATCAAGTTAATTTGAAACTGTTCCTGATATTTTAATTTAGACCTCATAATAGGCAGAATAATGGTCTCTCTAAGATGTCCATGTCCTAATCCCTAGAATCTGTGAATATGTTACTTTACATGAAAAAAGGGACTTTGAAGATATGATTAAGTTAAGGATTTTGAGAGGAGGAGATTGTCCTGGATTATCAAGTGAGACCGCTCTAATCATTAGGGTCCCTTATGAGTGAAAGAGGGAAGCAGGAATATCAGAGTTAGAGAGAATGATTTGAAGATGCTGTGTTTTGAAGCTAGAGAAAGGGGGCAATGAGCCAACGAATGCAGGCAGCCCATAGGAGCTGGAAAAGGCAAGGAAACACATTCTGCCCTAGGGCCTCCAGAAAGGAATGCAGCCCTGCCAATACCTTGATTTTAGCCTACCCAGCCCCATTTCAGACTGCTGACCTCCAGAAGTGACTGTTAATAAATTTGTTTCTTTTTTTTAATGCCAGTAAATTTGTGGTAATTTGTTACAGCAGAAATAAGAAACTATTTTGGTCCTTAAGAAATTTGTAATAGAAGCTGCGTGTAGATGGCTATACAATTGGAATAGCACTGTGGGTTATTCCTATATATTCTGCTGCCTTTCTTTCTTATCCACCCCTTTTATCTATCCCTCCTGCAACCATTCTCATGACTTCAACATCCTACCCAAGACTCTCAAAGGTAATCAAGCCAAATCCAAACAACATTGTCTGTGATATTAGAAAACCTGATTGTACATTCCTTCTTGAAAGTTTCTTCTGTTTTTGTTTCCACATTACTGCCATAAGTAGCATATCCTTCTATCTCGCTGATGTTCTTTCTCTTTTTCTGTTCTCATTCCCTAGTCTTAAGTGTGGTTGTTATTCCAGGTTCTTAGCCCCTCGCTCATCTTCACATTCACTCACTGTCGACACAACCTTTCCCATGTCTTAAACTTTTAGGTCGGTCATTCCATTCTGCTCCTCTACAATACTCTAGACCTGCATTCCCAACTGCCTATAGAATGTTTCCTATGAATCCTTCATCTTCACTCCAAAGCAGTTCTCCAACCCAACTACGACTTCTGCCATTGATTCTATCATTTTCTGTCTCATTGGGCATAATTTGGAACCATTTAGAAATAAATTTGCCCTTGCAGGTCTTTTGTTTAAAAATATGATTTCCCCTTAGCAAGAGGGGCTGTTCTTTCATGGAAAGTAGGCATAAACAGAACACTTAAATTAATTATTTAATTAAAAATAAATTTATTGAGCATCTACTATGTGCCAGGCATTTTTCTCAGAAAAATTTTATTCCTAAAGTAAATTGGTTAGCAAGCTTTGCTATTTCTTTCTTTAATGTGTTTTACACTTCTACATCGTTTCTACTGACATTACTTCTTGTCTGTTTTCCCTTCCCATCAATTAACTTCTCTCCCGAGTTTATCCATTCATTGTTGTCACACAAAACTTCCTAAAACATAATTTTCCATTATTTTTTGCATAACTTTCAAAGTTGTCTATAATTTGGCCAACCTTACTTATCCATTTCTCCTTCCCTATCCATCTCTAGTTTGGTCAGACTAGGTAATTCATTATTCCCTGCTTAATTCTAACCCTATGTTTTTTATAAAGTCTGTTCCTTCTCACCTGAAATGCTATCCTTTTTCCTCTTCAGTCTTTAAATGATATTTCTTTTTCAAGGATATTTATTTATTTATTCATTTTTAGGGTTGATGGATATTTTAAATAAATATATTAGATATACTTGTTAAAATACACTTTTTGCCCCAACCCTATCTAGTGGGACATATTGACTACGTGGTTTATTACATTGGGTAGTGTACATTAGACTGATATGAAAAGCTGTATTATTTAAAATTTTAAAAACTGTTAAATCTGTACAAATGTATAAAAGTCATGTTAAACTCCTGTCTTACACATGAAATTCACTTATTAACTCAACATTCAGGTTTTTTTGTAGATTATTCATGATGTCAAGCACTTGTATTTAATGCAAACAAAATAAAAAAAAAAAGAGTTTGGAACTATTTAGAAAAAAAAATTCCATTAGCAGGTCTTTGATTGAAAAAAATATTTCTGCCTATCAACAGAAGCTGTTCTTTCATGGGAACTAGGCATAAATCGAGCAAATTAAAAAAGAAATTATTTAATTAAAAACACATTTACTGAACATCTACTATGTGACAGGCACTTTTCTTGGGGCTAGGATACAGTGCTATCATGGTTTGTGCAAACATGAAACTTAATATTTACTTCCCTAGTGTCAAAAGCTAGATTTTATTTACTTTATTTTAAAAAGTCAATTTCTCATATTTGCCAAACTCAGGGTACTTAGAATATAATATGGCACATTTTCAAATGGGATCTACATGGCTTAATAGGCTCTTGTGTAAAAATTTACTACTCCAGGGTACATTTATTGAAGAAATAAACTAGTAAATATTCTTTTTTTTTTTTTAAAGGTTTATTTATTTATTTATTTATCCCCCCCTTGCTGCGTCCATTTGCTGTGTTTTTTCTGTGTCTGCTTATCTCCCCCTTGCTGTGAGGTCCTGCTGCATCAGCCCACCGTGCCGCATGGGCCGGCCTGCCCTCACAAGGAGGCCCCGGGAAGCGAACCCGGGGCCTCCCATATGGTAAACAGGAGCTCTATCGATTGAGCCACACCTGCTTCCCAGTAAATATTCTTTCTACAATAAAAATATAACTCCCAGATTGAAAAGCATCATTTTTTCCTGCTGGGGAGTTTTAGAAATACTTTTTTAAAAACTTATTTACTACAGGGGCCCTGACATATATATATATATATTTAAAGTAGCCTCTCCAGATACCCTTCTCTTTAATTGAGCATTATGGTATTGGGAGGAAATTTCACAAAGAACAAAGCTGTTGCAGAATGTACATTTATAAATGGGAACTCTTTAGCATTATTATGTAACAGCTGTGTGTGTCACATTTATACTCTCACCAAATCCAGAGTCTACTCATCAGAGATGCATTGCAGCTCAGACCCACAGAATGAGCGGTTGGGGAGGGCGTGCTTTTGGTAATTTTCACAAAGCTTTCTATGCCTAATAGTGGCCTATTCCAGGGGTGTTGGGGATAAAATCATGCCCCCCACAAAAGGCATGTTCAGGTCCTAACCCCTGGTCTGTGGTGTGAACCCATTTGTAAATAGGACCTTTGAAGATGTTATTATTAGTTAAGATGTCCCAAATTGAACGAGTGTGGGTCTTAATCCAATATGACTGAAGTTATAAGCTTTGGGTATGGTAAAAATAGAAAGCCACAGGGAGGATCCAGAAGTCAATGGAACCTTAAAGAGAAAGGAGAGGACATTGCCTTGTAATGGGAAAGCCAAGGAACCCAAGGATTACCAATTAGCCAGAACTTTACCAACCCTAGGAGGAAGCAAGCCTTCTAGCTTCTGAAACCATGAGCCAATAAATTCCTGTTGTTAAATTAAGCCAAACCATTGTATGGTATTTGTCATAGTAGCCAGGAAACTGACACAGGGGGTTCTGAGCTCTCACTTCTAAATAGATTTTTTTTTTTTTTTAATTTATTTTATTTATTTATCCCCCCCTTGCTGCTTGTGCTCGCTGTGTCCATTTGCTGTGCGTTTTTCTGTGTCTGCTTGTCTCCCTTTGTTGCGTCATCTTGCTGCGTCAGCTCACTGTGTCACGTGGGCCAGCTTGCCTTCATCAGGAGGCCCTGGGATAGAACCTGGGGCCTCCCATATGGTAAACAGGAGCCCAACCAATTGAGCCATATCCGCTTCCCTCTAAATAGATTTAGTTTGCATTCCCTATAATGCCTAGCTCAGTACTACAAACTTAATAGTCAGTGCTCTTATGTTAGATGAGAAGAAAGCAATGCACATAGCCATGTTCTTGATCTCAAGCAGAAGCAGAGTTAACAGCTTTTAAGGTACCAGTACCATCTCAAATAGTTATATTCAGGTATAGTGCTTGGTCCCACTTCTTCAGCTCTGATTCTATTCTTCTCATCTTGATTCTCCGTTAGCTACTGCAGTCTTCTAACCTGATAATTGGTGGATTTACTCACTGGGCTCTAGGTTTAATCAAGGACAAAACTCCCTCAATTTTGTATTTATGCCTTGTTTTAACTTTCAAATACAGCTCTGCACTACCTATCAATTCGATTCCCATTCACCATATTCAGATACAATATGAAATCTACAGCATTTTCATAAGATGAGATATAATTTCCTGTCTGGGAATACACGCTTGAAACATCTGCATCAGCCCAGAATATTTTAGCCAAGAGATTCAGAGACAACACAAGTAATACCCTTGCTATGGTCACTACAAAAGTTCTGTAATAATTTCAAGTTGTTTCTACCTTCAATATAAGTCTATTTTGTCATCTGCATTCCTCACCACTGCACAAATTTCTGTGTAATTCCTTTTATGAATAATTTATCTATTTCTTCATTGTTATACTTACTGAAGCTTTTTGCCAACTTCTAATTTTATCTAAAATAATCCATCGTCTTTCTAGATCATCATACATTGATGCAAGAAGGAGAATACAATGTGAAATAATTATTTTGCTATTAACTAGTAGAAAAAATAATCTGTATTTCAAAGCCTTGCTTTTGAGACTGTTTATGAATAATTTCACACAAGGATAATCATTTTTTCAAAACTTGGCAAAAAATAAGCCTTGCATTTTAAAGCTTTTTCTAAATTACAGAATGCAAATGGAAAAAAAGCTTTGGAAATATGTGGATTAATATACTCATTAACCATCTCTGGAGGCAGAACATTAAACACAAGATTTGAAATAGTGTACAAAATAATATAGAGTATGGCTTAAGATTAGACCAACTAGTCAGAGATCAGAATGAAAATTTTCTCATTATAGACTAAAATGGATTCAAAGAAAACCCATTCTTGGCTCCTGGGTATTGGACAAACTTACATTTGCCTCACATTTTAGCATAGCAGTTCTAAATGTCTACTCAACGAGAGAAATACCGTCTGATCAGTTGGAGGCCTTAAAGGGAGAACTGATGATTTTAGTAGTCAGAAAGAAGAATTTCTTTATCTACATCAGCCAGTTAGTTTCTCTTGGAGAATTCATTGAAATCTTCATCAGAGTTCCCAGCTTATGGCCTACCCTATGGAATTTGGACTTGCCAATCCCTCCAGTCAATCAAGCCAGTTTTTATAATAAATCTTATAATATATATATATATATATACATATATATATATACCGGTCCATTCTATTTCTCTGAATAACTCAGACTAATACAGATTTGGTATCGAGAGTAGTTTTTTAGAAAAAGAATATTAAGGATGAGACTTCTGAGTTGGTTCTGGGGTTTTGGGAATTGGTTCTTTAATCTGATTAGATTCAAAGGCACTAATGACTCTGTTTCAAATGATCAAGATGGCACTAATTGTCCATGGTGTGAATTGGCAATATTGATATGCAAAATATCACCATTGGATACTGCTACTCAAATACTTATAAGAGGCAAGGCTCTGGGTGACAGGGTATTTGATACCTTAAGAGAGTTTTGTGACGTTAAAAAGTATAATGATGTTGGCTAGTTGCTCCTAAATACACTGGATACAATTGTTAAAAAAAGGATGAGCTCAAGGCTTCAAATTCTCAGCTCAGGCACTGCATGAAGGACATGAAAGTGTCTGTGCGCTCTGAAAGAAACTCTTATTTCTTATAACCACAGACTTGAGATTTCTAGAAACCAAATACAGAGTCTCAATGTGTGAGTAGCTGAATTACAATATAAATTGAATCCCAACCGTGCAGGGTTTCTGCCATTAAAGTGAGGGCATTGATTGGAAAGGAATAGGATCCTGAAAATTGGAATGGGGACATATGGGCTGATAATGATGATAGTGGGGACATTGAAACCCTAAATTTTTATGAGTCGTCTTTGAAAAATAAACCTGTAATGGTCTGTCCTGAGAAATCAGCCATCCAGTTTTTATCTAAAGGGATTAACCTTGCTGTTTCTGATAAACCTATAAACTGCCTCCCCTGAGGAAACAGCCTTCACACCTCTTTCTGAAGAGATTGGCCATGTTTTACTTGATGACACTGCAATGGAATGCCCTGAGATTTTTAGCTCCTAAGACACTGTTAATTCCTCTCAAGGCCCAGCTCCCATAAGCCCTCTTTTCTTCTAGACCTATAACTAGACTGAAGTCTAACAGGCCTCAAAAAGTGAGTTACAACATGTGACCAATGATGTGGTGTGTTATAGTCCAAAAGAACTGCGTGATTATTCTGATTTATATAGACAAAAATCAAGAGAATATGCATGGGAATAGATATTAAAGATGTGGGACAAAGGTGGAAGAAACATAAAGTTATATCAGGCTGAATTTATTGATATGGGCTCATTAGGGAGAGATTCTGGATTCAATATTGTAGCTCGAGAGGTTAGAAAGGACTCTAACAGTATATTTGGTGGTTGGCTGAAGCATGGACCTAAAAGTGGCCTCCATTGCCTAAAGTTAAAATGCCAGAACTGCCATGGTACAATGTAGATGAGGATATCCAAAAGTTTATTTTTGGATATCAATCTCTAGATTGAAATATTAGAGTATATTTATCATGTAAGACCTGCTCACCCAACCCAGGAATATCCAGAGGCCATGACTTTCACCAGGACTGTGAGGAATAAATTTGTGAGAGCAGCTCCATCATCTCTGAAGAGCTCTGTGGTTGCTCTTCTTTGTAGGTCAGATATTACTGTGGGGACTGCTACCACAGAACTTGGATCCTAAAACACAATGGGGTTGACTGGATCCTGGGTTGGCAGAAGCCAGTGGCAGCTTTTAATCACCAAAGAAAAGGTGGGCATGGCCACTATAATGGACAGCAGACTCAAACCAATCAGAATAGTCTGACTCACAGAGAACTCTGGTGTTGGCTGGTTGGTCACAGGGTACCTAGTAGTGAAATAGATGGGCAGTCTACTAAATTCTTAATCGATTTGTATAAGCAGATGAGTTATAGGTCAAATTAACAAAAGTCTAACTTGAATCACAAAACAGAGTCATAGCCTCTCAATCCATTCCCAGATTTGAGACAGTTTACAGACCCCCAAACCCCTTAAATGAAGGAAGGCTGGTCTTCTTGGGGAAGGACCTTGCTACACTGCCAAAACTTTATACTGTTAATCTTCCTCCTACTGTTTCCCAAAGGGACCTACTATTCTTATCAGGGTAACTGTACATTGGGGAAAGGGAAATGATCAGACATTTCAGGGATTATTAGACACTGACATTAATTCCAGGAGAACCCAAACATCACTGCTGTTCACCAGTCAGAGTATGGGCTTATGGAAGTCAGGTGATCAATGGAATTTTAGCTCAGGTCCATCTCACAATGGGCCTCCAGATCCATTCTGTAGTTATTTTCCCAATTCTGGAGTGCATGATGGGCATAGACATACTGAATAACTGGAAGAATCCTTACATTGGTTCCCTGACTTGTGGAGTGAAGGCTATTATGGTAGGAAAGGCCAAGTGAAAGCCAATGGAACTGCCTTAACCTAGAAAAATAGTAAACTGAAAGCAATACTGCATTCCAGGAGGGATTTCAGAGATCAGTTCCACCATCAAGGATTTGAAGGATGCAAGTGTTGTGTTTTAGTTTTCTTGGCTGCTCAAGCAAATACTATGCAATAAATTGGCTTAAACAATGGGAACTTATTGGCTTATGGTTTTGACGCTAGGAATTCTAGAATCAAAATATCATCAAGGTGATGCTTGTTTACTCCCAGAAGACTGTGGCATTCTGGGGCTGGGTTTCAAGTGATCCTTGGTTCTTAACTTCTCTGTCACATGGCAATGCACATAATGGCTTCTCTTGGCCTCTTTTGTCTGAGTCCTGTTGACTTTCAACTTCTGGCTGCTTCCTTTTGCTTTTTCTCTCTTTGTCTGAATTTCATTCTGCTTATAAAGGACTCCAGTAATAGGATTAAGAAGCATTCTGATTGAGTTGGGCCACATCTTAACTGAAGTAACTTCATTAAAAGGTCCTATTTACAATGGGTTCACACCCACAGGAATGGATTAAATTTAAGGATATGTTTTTCTGGGGTACACAGCTCCAAATCACCATAGGTGGTGATTCCAATCACATCCCCATTTAATTCTCCTATTTGGTCTGTGCAGAAAACAGATGGATCTTGGAAGATGACAGTGAATTATCATAAACTTAACCAGGTGGTGATTCCAATTGCAGCTGCTCTTTCAGATGTGGTATCATTACTTGAGCAAATCAACACATCCCCTGGTATGTAGTATGCAGCTACTGATCTGGCAAATGCTTTTTTTCTCAATACATGATAGTAAAGACCATCGGAACAGTTTGCTTTCAGCTGGTGAAGCCAGCAATACACCATCACGGTCCTACCTCAGGGAAATATCAACTCTCCAGCCCTATGCTGGGGGCTATAATCTAGCCTGCAGGGACCTTGGTTGCCTCTCCTTTCCATGAAACATCACACAGATCCATTATATTGGTGACATTGTGTTGACTAGACCTAGTGAGCACGAAGTAGCAACTTCTCTGGACTTATTGCTAAGTAATTTGTGTGTCAGAAGGTGGGAGATAAATTGAACAAAAATTCAGGGGCCTTCCACCTCAGTGAAGGCATCCAGTGGTGTGGGGCATGTTGAGATATCTCTTCTAAGGTGAAGGATAAGCTGTTGCTTCTGGACCCACCTAAAACCAAAAAAAGAGGCCCAACACCTAGTTGGCTTTGGATTTTGTAGGCAACATATTCCTCATTTGGCTGTGCTACTCTGGACCATTTACTGAGTGACACAAAAAGCAGCTAGTTTTGAGTGGTGATAAGAACAAGAGGAGGCTCTGCAACAGGTCCAGGCTGCCATACAAGCTGCTCTGCCACTTGGGCCATATGATCCACCAGATCCAATGGCGCTGGAGGTTTCAGCAGCAAATAGAGTTGCTGGTTGGAGCTTTTGGCAGGTTCCTATAGGAGAGTCACAGCACAGACCCATAGGATTTTGGAGCAAAACCCTGCCATCCTCTCAGATAACCATTCTTCTTTTGAGAAACAGCTTTTGGCCTGCCACTGGACCTTGATAGAGACTGACCACTTAACCATGGGCCACCAAGGCACTATGAGACCTGAGTTGTCTATCATGAACTGTGTGTTGTCTGACCCACCCAGCCATAAAGTTGGGCACACACATCAGCACGCCATCAGCAAATGGGAGTGGTATATATAAGATCTTGCTCAAGCAGGCCCTGTAGGCACAGGTAAGTTACACAAAGAAGTGGCCCAAATGCCCATGGTCCCACTCCTCCTCCCACATTGCCTTCTCCTTCCTGGCCCCACAGCTAAAGCCTTGTGGGGAGTTCTCTACAATCACTTGACTGTGGAAGGGAAAACTCAGGCCTGGTTTACAGATTGTTCTGCACAATAGACAGGTACAACCCCAAAATAGTCAGCTGAAGTCCCTTTCTGGGACATCCCTGAAGGACAGTGGTGAAGGGAAATCCTTCCAGTGGGCAGAACTTTAAGGAGTGTGCCTGGTTACCCAGTTTGCTTGGAAAAAGAAATGGCTGGAGAAATATTTGTATACTGATTCATGGGCTGTGGCCACTGGTTGGGCTGGATGGTCAGGGACTTGGAAAGAACATGATTGGAATATTGGTGACAAAGATCTGGGGGAGAGGTATGTGATAGACCTCTTTCTGAAAAAAAATATGAAGATATTTGTATCCCAATGAATGCTTACCCAAAGGGTGACTTCAGCAGAGGAGAGTTTTAATAATCAAGTGGATAGGAGGATCCATTCTGTGGGTACTACTTAGCCTCTTTCCCCAGCCACTCCTGTCATGAACACAGTGGCCATGATGGTAGGGATGGAGGTTATGCATGGGCTCAGCAACATGGACTTCTGCTCCCCAAAGCTGACCTGGCTATAGCCACTGCTGAGTGCCCAATGGACCTGCAGCAGAGACCAACACTCAGTCCCCAATATGTCCCTATTCTCTGAGGTGATCCAACTGCTATCTGGTGCCAGGCTGATTATACTGGACCACTTCCATGATGGAAGGGTCAGGATTTTGTTCTAACTGGAATAGACACAAACTCCAATATGGATTTTTCTTCCCTGCGCACAATGCTTCTGCAAAAACTACCATCTGTGTACTTATAGAATGGCTTATCCACTGTCATGGTATTCCGCGTGGCATTGCTTCTGACCAAGAAACCCACTTTATGGCAAATGAAGTACGGGAATGGGTACATGCTCATGGAATTCACTGGTCTTACCATGTTCCCCATCATCCTGAAGCAGCTGGATTGATAGAAGAGTGTGGCTTTTTGAAGACTCAATTATGGTACCAACTGGGTGCTAATACCATAAAAGGCTGGGGCAATGCCCTCTGGGTGGCTATATGTATGCTAAATTGGCATCCACGCTATGGTGTTGTTTCTCTCATAGCCAGGATTCAGGACACCAGAAATCAAGGAGTGGAAATGGGAGTGGTATCACTGGCTATTACCCCTAGTGAACCATTAGAAAAATTTTTGTTTTCTGTCCCCTCAGCCTTAAGCTCTGGTGGTCTACAGCTCTTGATTCCAAAAGGAGCAGTGTTTCCACTAGGAGACACAACAATGATGCCACTGGACTGGAAGTTAAGACTGTCACCTGTCCATATGCCTATGAATTAACAGGCAAGGAAGGGTATTACTAAACTGGCTGGGATTATTGATCTTGATTATCAAGGAGAAATAGGACTGCTATTACAAAATGGAGGTAAAGAAGAGTTTGCCTGGAAAAAGTAGATTCCTTGGAGCATCTCTTAGGACTACCATGCTCTTTAATTAAAGTCAATGGAAAACTGCAACAATGTAATCCAGGCAGGACTAAATGACCCAGAAACTTCAGGAATGAAGGTTTTGTTCACCCCACCAGGCAAAGAACTATGACCAGCTGAAGTGCTTGCTGAGGGTAAAGGGGATATAGAATGGGCAGTGGAAGCAGGGAGTTATAAACAAGAGCTACGACAATGTGACCAGTTGCTGAAATAAAGACTGTAATAGTTATGAGTAATTTCTTCCTTGTTTCGTTATGAATGTGTTTGTATATATACATAAAGCAATATCTTTCTTTTCTTCCTTATTTTATCCCCTTATCATATAACATAAGTTATATTTAAGTTACAGGATATCAAGTTTAAAAGTGAATATTATCCAAGGACTTGCATCCTATTCTGGGGAAAGAATCACTGTACACAGGAGAGTTGAATTACGTTAGGCAAAAATGTGACTGTTACTGATTTTATTTGGCAATTAAGTATGGTTTAAGGAGATGTGTGTGATGGTCAAGTTCATGTATCAACTTGGTCACGTTATGGCATACAGTTGTTTGATCAAGCAAGCAATGGCCTTATTGTTACTGTAAGAATAGTTTGTGGATTTAAATCATCAGTCAATTAATTGCATCTATGACTGATTACATCTCAATCAACAAGGGAGATCCCTTTCAGCAATGAGAGAAGTCTCATCCAATCAGTTGAAAGCCTTAAAGGAAGAAGTGATGATTTCAGAAGTCGGAAAGAAAAATTTCTATCTCTACTTCAGCCAGTCAGCTTCTCCTGGGGAATTCATCGAAACCTTTGTTGGAGTTCCCAGCTTGTGTTCTGCCCCACATAAATCAGATTTGCCAATCCCATAGTCAAACGAGCCAATTCTATAATAAATCTCATAATATTTACATTATATATTTACATATCTCTTGTCAGTTCTGTTTCTCTGGAGAGCCCTAACACAGGTGATAAGGGAACAGAGAATACAAAGAAGCTGGGTCCCTTTCTCTAGAAGCTTATAAAGACTAGCTCTAGCAAGTGACACGAGGCTGGACAGAGTTAAACCCTAAGTTTTGTGGAACAGATGGGCTCTGTGGGTAACAGTTTAGAGAAGGACAAAATAAAAGAGACCTAGAATTCATGGACGAAGTGGGTCTTGAGTTGAGCTCCAAAGCCTTGTTTGTTGCACAGTGAAAATACCATTTTGGAGACTCCAGTTCTTTTCCTTCTTCTTTCCCTCCCTCTATCTTGCCTTCCTGTCTTTCCTCTCTTTCTTTTGTTTTTTAGACTCCATTCAATTTAATTTATAACCCAGTGACTCTCTTGTTAAACGAAGCTCTCCCAATATGACAAAGAATAATGAAAGTCTACATTAGATTTTTTTTAGTATTTTATTTCTTTTTTTTTAAACTATCAGTGAACAGTGTACTCTTTTTATTTATTTTCCTTTTATCCATTTTTAATCCCTTCTCCCCCCCTCCCGTTTTTGCTGTATTTGTGTCCATTCACTGGGCAACTCTCTGTGTCTATTTCCTGTCCTCTCCTCTCATCCTTCTCCTCCTGTCTTCACCGGGATTCAATCCTGGGAACCTCTGATATGGGAGAGAGATGTTCTGTTACTTACGCCACCCCAGTTCCTGGTTCTTCAGCGTGTCTTGTCTTGGCTCTCCCCTTGTGTCACTCTCCTGTTAGGTCATCATCCTGCTGCGTGGCTCAGTGGAGCCTGGAAGCTCACCCACGCACCTTCTATATTTTTATTTTACCAGGAGGTCCTGGGGATCGAACCCAGGTCCCTCCATATGGGAGACGGACGCCCAACCATTTGAGCCACATCCACCCCCTATGTTAGATTTTTATCATAGTAACGAAAAGACATTTCCTTGCAGTAAACTAATGTAGCCCTCTCCAAATAGCCTTCAGAATTACCTTCTTAAGAACACGTCTCACATTCTCCCTTCACACAGTTCTGTTTAGGTTTTCAGTGTGTCCCTGACAAAAAGGCAATCCAGAAGATGAGTCTGTGTAAATATACAGTAAAAACAGTCTAAACTATTGACTTGGGTGAGCTACCTGTGGCTTTTTAGGGCAGATGGATTGTGGCAAATAATAATGTAGGAGAGAAAGCTCTTTCTGTCTTTCTGTTTTTCTTTCACACGTACATCCATTTGTATGTCTAGTATATTAGTATTTAGCACATTGGAAAAACAGTGAAAACGTTTAAAACAATTTACTTACTTAAAGAGTTTACAGTCCATTTGGGCAGATTAGACTAATACACATGAAATAAGTTATGAACAACACCAGAAAACATATTAAATGCTAAATTCAACTGGATCTCTTGCTAGATTTTACTTCTATAGTCACAGCAACCTTGTTCTACATATTAAATTATTATTATTATTATTTTTAAAGATTTATTTATTTATTTATTTATTTATCCCCCCCTTGCTGCTTGTGCTCACTGTGTCCATTTGCTGTGCGTTTTTCTGTGTCTGCTTGTCTCCCTTTTGTTGGGTCATTCTGCTGCATCAGCTCACCGCGCCGCCCGGGCTGGCTTGCCTTCACCAGGAGGCCCCAGGAAACGAACCTGGGGCCTCCCATATGGTAAACGGGAGGCCTATTGATTGAGCCACATCCGCTTCCCTTAAATTATTTTTAAAACCTTAAAATTTAATAAAATGGAAACTCTCAAAATTATTATTTCTTATTGCATAAAAACTTAATATACTAAAGTCTTCAGTAAACTATACTATTGTTTTGATATCACAGAGTCACAAAATACACATTGATAAATTTGTGCCAAAATCCCTAACAGTTGATCTGATTTCCATATTCACTGTGCTACTGAACAAATTCACAGTCCCTGCTGAATAAGTTTTAAAGGCTATTGATGTTTCTCAGTGAATGCAATGATCAGTCTTCATAACAAAAGTTAGTTGTCTGAAAGCCACTTTATCTGAACATGTATTAAACAAATATTTAATTTTATAAAATGTCTATAATAATAGTCTGCTTTAAGTGATAAGGCAAAGTCATCTATATTTTAGCAATATTGGAATGTCTGAAATTTGACATGGAAAATGATGTTGGGTCTTCAGGCAGAGATAAGCCCCAGCACAACTTCCAGAGGATTTAGATAAGGTACCATGTTCAGCCAGGAGCTTGCTATCTGCAGGCTCTAGAGAGAGGTGTGTTGGTAAACATAAAGGAATGCCAGGTAAGTTGGCAGAGAAGAAGGCAATTCGTGAGCTAATCAGTTCTAAAGCCTTTGAAAGTTTGTAACAGTTTTCAATCATGCTGTGGACAACACAATTTCATGGTTAAAGGGAAATCCATTTATCCTATGAAATTTGCAGCATGTCTCTCTTGAATTCTGATGTCTAAGTTCAAAACTAAAAAAGAGCGATGGCTCAGATTTTTTCACCCAGTGGAAGCTAACTTTATTCTTATATTAGAAGTCTTCAAAATAAGCAGCTCTTGGATTCTGAACCAACTAGTATTCAGTTTTATTTTTTTTTACCAGGAGGTCCCGGGGATCGAACCCAGATCCCTCCATATGGGAGACGGACGCCCAACCATTTGAGCCACATCCGTCCCCCGGGTTTTATTTTGATGGTTCAAATTTGTTAAACAATTTCCTTAATCTGTTTTCTATCTTTGGCAAAGATGCCCAAGGGAGGGGTGGGGTAGGGAATCTATTCAAGACTTAATATGACACCTTTTGTAACTTTTGGATAATTCAATATTTGTATATCTACTGTTTTCTAAGAAATTTAATGTTATTGTGATTCAGTACAATTAGGATTAAAAGAATATCAACTAAGGGGCAGATATATTCTCTGCTTCCCTATGTTATTTTACAATTTAAGGCTTATAAGAAACAAATAAAAATGCTCATCATCTTATTACCTGTTTTTCAGAAGTTTTTTCCCTCTGTACTTTCTGTTTATTTTTATAGAAGCAAGTGAGCATGTTTTTAGAGTCCCTGTAATTTGGGGAGATTTGATTGCACAGACAGGAGATTTGTGTGGCTGTCGTGCGCGAGCAGAGAAGAGCAGGATGCGTGAGTGTTTCCAGTCATGAAACAAAGGACTCAGGCTCATTAATTTCATTACTACACAAAGTGACAGGTAGACAACAGTGAAAACAAAGTTCCTTGCTTGTCTAGCTATCCACAGGACATTTCCCCTTGATTATTCAACGGATTCCTGCCGCTACAGATCGGACTTATTAATTTCCCCCTCAAACTGTTGTTTTCTCTGTTTCTCTCAATATATTTCTCTCCATGGCAATTTTATTTTTCCAATTCTGAATTTCTGCATCATTTCTTCTTTATATTTTCTGGCTTTTGGATTTGAACTTTCATCTTATTCTTCTACAACAACCATGATTTCTTTTCTTGTCTTGCTATAGAAGAGGCTTCCCCATACCAATCTCATACACAGTGGCTTTTTCTTTATTATTTTTTCTTTTAAAGTCTTATTCCTCTTCTCTTTAGAACTTGTACTTCTAAACATCACAACTGTAAGCACATAACCTCAAGGACCTGCTCGAATCTTGGTTTTTATAGGTTCTCACAGATCTCTACTATGAGTGTAGAATTCCCTTTTCTTAGCCAAAATTAGTTATTCTTTCCTTCAAGAGACTCCTAGTGGACTTTCTTCAAATGCTTTCTCAGAGTAATACCACATATAAGTCCTTAACTTGGTATCTTGTTCACATTTATTTGTACCTTCCGTCTGCATATATTGTCTTCTAGTAGCTTTGTGATTTGTCTCTTCAACATGGAGGAGGCTGTCTAGAGAGAGATATTATTCTTTCTGTCCTTTGCCTCCCAGAAGTATCAGTTATACTGGGTACATGGTAAATTTTTAGTAAATGCTTATTGAATCAATAAAAGTATAACTGAAGTTAGAGAATGCCTTCTTCAAATATTGTTTACACCTACCCTGGCATGGTTCCATTAGACATGGAAGGTATACTTCTGTTTTCTTTAATACTATGGATCAAATCCTGATAAAACTTCAGAGATATATTAAGTTTTCTAGGTCATTTTGAAAATCTGTGCAAGCACTTCTGATTTTTTATATTAGACAGAGTATGGAAAAGATGGTGTCACTTCTTTTTGTTAACTATTTTTCCTACATAATTTCTATACTGTATTTATTGCCTTGAAAAGATTCTCTTTAAATTGGATTAGAAATGCTAACATGGTTTTTTCTTTCTCACATCCAGCACCAGATGTATTTATTAATTTCTAGTGTTCATTTATATAGTTTTCCACTTTATGAAACCCTTTCACATTCCTCACCTGATTTGATTCTCAAAACCGACTTGTAGAGTAGATAAAGTGGATACCGTTATCTCCATTTTCCAGATTAGAGAACTGAGGATTTGAAATGTGGCTTCTGTAATGTGTTTCCTATTAGAGTTGGGATCATATTTAGGCTTTTTGGGTTGAAATTTTCATGCTCTTTCTACATATTCTAGCTTTCCTTTGTGTCTTGGCTGAAGAACAAGCAAACACTAATTATATTTTGTAAATATATCAGTTAGTATATTATTATCAAGCTTCTTTTAACTGAAATAATTTTTGTTTATTCCAAATCAATGAAAATAATTTGTCACAAAATATGATTTCTAATACAAAATGGATCATGGACTTTGATGCCAAACTCTGCCACTTAAATTGCTGAGTAAACTTGATCAAATCTAAAGTGGGAGGTGGGTAGAAAGAGAAGATAATAATATAAATCTCATAAGTGACTTGTGATATGTAAATTTGAAATATGTAAAGTACTTAGTACAGTGGATAACACAAAGGAAGGATAAAAAAATGCCAGCTGTTTTTTTTTTTTTGTCAGAAATTCCTATTCAATTTCTTAACTTGAAAATGCTGAAACCTTGGTTGAGAAAGCAAACTCTAAAAGTTCTCTAGATAAACAATGAAATACAAGCAATTTTGTATGTATAATACAACTCCTGACGTATTCAACTTGCTCTGACTTAATAGTATATCAGAATGTCAGTATAACATTCTAAAATAAAGATTGCTGTTGGAATACTAAAGGGTAAGGCATTTTGGGAGTACCCAAGCTTTTAATGCTTAAATAATAGAAATGCATAAATCAAACTTTTGGAGATATTAAGTAACAGTCCTTTGAAGTCGCCATGGCCAACCATTATTTATATTATTCAAATAATGCAAGCAGCGTAAGAATAATATTATATCTGTACTAATGTAAAGAAGCATAATGATATGCACTACTTTGTGCTTTCAATAATTAACCAACCCAGCTAACACTATTTGAGGTAAATGTTTTAACACAGTAAAAAAAGATATTAGTGGCAAGATTTTCATTCTCTTTCTACCAATAAAGTGTAAGTGTTGCTTGAACACATTTTCAATTCTATAGTGCCTATGCATTAATAACAAAATGCTCTTAGGTGCTATTTTTTCTACCACCATTCAAAATTGGCCAGGTGTTTTAAATCACTGAAAAAGCTATCTTGAATTTAGTATTTATTATCCAATAATTATTTACATACACATTTAAATTATAATGATAATTTTTATTAAAAATCAACTTTGGATTTTTACCATGTTTCCACTGAGGAATTTGTGGAATACTTGGGCTTATTATTTCATTTTAGAAAATCTTATTCTCATATATATCATACATAGATGGTAAATTTAAGGTACTGAAAAATAATATGACTCTCCAAAGATCCCTGGAAAATAATCATAGTGCCCAATCTCATGCTTAATTCTCTGAACTGTCAAACTTTTTCTATTAATGCAATCTCTGATAACTCTTTTGTTTCAAATCAATTAATGATGATACAATTCAAACTTACTTAGGACCACAATTTTTTTTAAACAATTTATTGAAGTATATCATTCATACATGAATATACATAAACTGTAAGTGTTCAGTAAATATCATGAACTTACAAAACAAACATGCATAACATCATAACAATTTTTAAAATATATTTTTATTATAGAAGTTGTGAATTTACAAAACAATCATGCACATGTGTGGAATTCTCATACAATAACCCTCCACCAACACACCATACCATTGTGGAACATTTGTTATAAAGATTATGAGATTATATCATAAAACTATTACCACTAAATATGGTCCATAGCATACATTTGGCATATTTTTTCCATATCCCCATATTATTAACATAGTACGTCTTTGGCATTGATGCAGGAATATTACTGTTTTGTTGTCAACTATAGTCCATAGGTTTCATTAATTGTATTTTTCCCATGCTTCTTCACATTCCCACCACCCTGCAATAATGATGTACATCCATTCTAGTTCACAGAAGGACATTCTTGCATTTGTCCTATTAACCACAATTCTCATCCATCTCTAGGTTCACTGTGTTATTCTGTCCCTAGATTATTCTCTAGCATTCTTTCAATTGACATTTACATCCCTAGACTACCCTTTTCAGCCAGGACTACATTTTTTGTTCCTTTACTATTTAAATCATTCCAATGTGGATATCATACTCAGTTACAAAAAACCTTTATTTTCTGCTAGATCTGCTCATAATTTTCAAGAAAGCAAGTTTAGGAACTCATAGTTTTCTTTTGGTGGTTTTGACTAGATTGTAACATTACCTGAAACTTACATTTTTATATGTTTTAGTGAAATAGCTAAAGGATATTCTTCACAGATTAGAAACTGAAACTTAATGGAAGGGATAGCCATGTTTAGTTTTTTTTTCTTGCATATTTTATTTATATATAACCATCAAAGTCAAGAACCTGGTCTCAATGCAAATACTATAAAATACAAATTCTACTTATAATCTTTCCTTCCTCCACTGAGATGGCTCCCTCATTTTTGCTTGTTGTCTGCTCGTTTTTTTTCTCATTGTCTGCTCATTGGGTTTTGTTCATTGTCTGTTTTTTCTTTAGGAGGCACTGGGAACCGAACCTAGAACCTCCCATGTGGGAGGCAGGCGCTCAACTGCTTGAGCCACATCTGCTCCTCTGCTTATATTCTCAGAGGGTAGCTAAATCTAGACATTGTCTGGAAAAAGTATAATTATCTTACTATACCAGTGGCCTATTAAAATTCTTTGAAAACACTATAGTAAATACTTAATATATTTACGCAAATGCCTTTCAAGCTATGTAAAATTTTATAATTGAAATATATCTTAATGCTTTTAAATGGAAGAATATATAATGGGGAATTCAGTGGATTGGTGCAGGTAAATCTTTTTTGCTAAGGGTCAACTATTATCTCTGTAAAAGGTGTGTTTATTTTATATTAAATATTGATGGGCAGAAAGGAAAGAGTAGAGCACTCGATATAAAACAGATCATCAAAAGTAGGCTCTTGAGAAAAAAAGAAATGAACAGAGAGTGCTATCTCCTATTTAAAAAGCATATTACTGACCCCAGCAGTGTAGTTCACTGACTTTAGTGATTGAGTACACGAAATCATTTCTTTAATCAATGCTCTTTGAAGTCCTAACATGCATTTGAGACAAATGGAACTAAATTTAGGAATGTACTCTATGCACATTGCAAAGGGAAAAGCAAGTGACCATATGTTTATGTTAACCTGGGTCAACTTCCTCCTTGAACCCTGTGTTACAAACTTCACTCCTGATCCTTCTTGAAGCATCTGGTGCTACTTTTGCCTTAGATTTCTCTTTTCCATTTATTCTTAACCTCCTCTGCAGGCTGCTTTATGCCTCTTTGATATGTGGAGGAGTCAAGAGCAGGGAGAATACAGTGTAGAGTTGGGGGAAGCTAGTTGGAGCAATTTTGTTCTTTGGCACATTTTCTGATCGTCTCTGAGCAACCATCTAAATTGTGAAGTGGGGAGGGGAGGTGGTGAGTAGTATGATAATTGCAGTACATTTCCAGGAGAAGCGTTGAAGAGCTACCTCAGCCTCAACAGTGCTCAGGAAATGGCAGAGAAAGCAGTTTGCACCTCCAAATTCTTACATTGTGAGAAGGGTGTTGTATTAGTCTGCCAAAGGGGTGCCGATGTAAAGTACCAGAAATCTGCTGGCTTTTATAAAGCGGATTTATTTGGCTAAAAGCTTACAGTCCCAAGGCTGTGCAAAGTCCTACTCAAGGCACCATAAGAGGTGCTTTCTCACCAGTCAGCTGTCACATGTTGAAGCAAGATGGTGTGCGATCTCTGCCTGGTCTTTCTTTCCCTTCTGGGCTTCCTCTTCCTCTTGAGCTTCTTGGGCCCAGCCCCTTGAGGTTTTGTGCTTAAGTGATCCTGTTGTACTCTTTCCTGGCATAGGGCTTATTTCTTTCCAGGTCTTCTATATCAGTCTCGGCTGTACACTTTCTTCCCAATTTCAGCAGTAAGCTACCAGGCAAAATGCCTCATCTCTTCCTGGGGCCTCAGCTGTTTGAGCCTTCTCTTTTCTGTCACATGGCAGGATCAAAAATGATGCATCTCTGACAGACCTGTTTGCTGCTAAGGTATCCACTACAGATGCAAGAAAAAGAAGGTCCTTACGCTTTTTGTCTGGTTGTGGCAGCCAAGATTGAATGGGGGAATACAGGAAATTCTAAAAACATGGGGAAGGGAAAATAATCTTTGCAACTCAGAAATAAACTTAAAAACAGCAAATAGCCTTTTTACTCCATGAAAAAAAAAAATGACAGAAGTCTCTCTTCCTGTGTCTGTCTGTGTGAGTGTCTGTTTATATCAGACCCAGCAAGGGGGTGGGGACTCAACCTGAGTCATGTCCACTGACATAGTTGAATCAAAAGCCCTAAATCAATCTTAACAGGCAATCTAATCAAAGACCATCAGTTAATTTAATGCAATCAAAGGGTATCACACCCAGAGGAATAGATTAGCTTACAATCTATTGTAAACAATCATAATTTTTATCTTTTTTTGATTCATAAAATAATCTCAAACTGCCACAGGTGTCAACTGGTTTATTTTGGATAGTATAGGTGAGAATCTCAGGTATAATCACAAAAATACAAATACTACAATGATTAACACCAGTCTAAAGATCTACATTCTTTGATGAAGTTCCAGTAATTTGTGGGGTTGACATGTGGCATGATTGTATAATATTTAATGTGAAAAGTGTCTTGGCTCTAATCCTCACCTCAGTCCTTACCAATCAACACTAAAGATTTTATGGCAGAAGATGCTAACACCTACGATTGGAAAAATATCAGAGTAGAGTCATGCAGTTGGGATTAGATATAAATTTCTTTTTCTTCAGAAAATGGGGATAAATACTGTTTATTTTGAGTGATTTTATAATTTTCTAGGCAAAAGTCCAACTATAATATAAAATAAAATAGGCACTTTGGAAAAAGCAAAGTATAAGGAGAAAGACTTGTTAACACACGTGATCAAAATCATGATCGATATACAGCAAAGGAAAATAAATTGCTGAAATGGCTGAACCATAATTATTGAGTATTTGTTATTATTATATATTGACACACAAGGGCTTTGTCTTTTTAGATTAGAATAGATTTGAATTAATTGACCTCATATAGCAGTTATTTTGGCATGATGCAAATATAATTTGATTTTAAATTAAAATGAATGTTTTTGTATAAATCTTAATAATTGTGAAATTTAATAATGAAAACAGCAAAATCACAGAAAATCAATTATAATGTTACGTATTATTTCAATTCATCATGGTAACGAGGAGGTACTTGAGGTTGGCAGACATAGAACCCTGTGTTTAAAACTCAGTGAGTCTTTTTTCTTCGTTGATTGAGCTTTTCTTTCTTTACATGAAAAGTGGGAATAATAATGCCACAATAATAATTGTGAGAATTACTTCAGATGATACATATGAACACCTGGCACATAGATGGAGTTTAATAAGCCCTAATTCTCTTTCCCATTTTAAATAATAAGAAATATACATCAAATTCTGTTCTAAAATTTAATATTTTTATCTTAAAAGCATTCCTTAGTGACATATTTAAAATGATTAAATTCAAACACTAAAACTGTATGAAACCTGCTGGGTTTCCTGTAGAACTGGTCCTATTTGCCTCTCTTTAAAAATTGGTCCAGTGTGATTTCTATAATTTGGAAAGATGAAGTTAATCTAGCATACTATAAAGAAGACATTTAAATCACAGACAATGGGATCGAGAAGACTTATAAGAGAATTAAGAACCTGTTTTCTATTTTCGGAGAAGGAGATTGAGAGGAAGTAGACATAGTGCAGCAGAAGAGACTGAAAATATTAGGGGTAGGGAGGTAGAAATCTTTTAATATTAAGAATTGATAGATACTGAAAGAATTTAAAAAAGAGTAGATCTGGCCATATATATATATATATATTTTTTTTTTTTTTTTAAAGATTTATTTTTATTTATTTATTTATCCCCCCCTTGCTGCTTGTGCTCATTGTGTCCATTGGCTGTGCATTTTTCTGTGTCTGCTTGTCTCCCTTTGTTGCATCATATTGTTGCGCCAGCTTGCTCACCATGCCGTGCAGGCCAGCTTGCCTTCACCAGGAGGCTCCGGGAATTGAACCCAGGGCCTCCCATATGGTAAACGGGAGCCCAACCAATTGAGCCATAGCCGCTTCCCTGGCCATAGATATATTAAGTCTCATAGGCCATGAAGGATAGTAGGCATTTTTTTTTTTTTTTTTTGGACCTGGCTATCACTTCATAGTGTACTACTGGGTTTCAAGCCTGTATTAGTTTCCTAGGGCTACTGTGACAAATTAGCACAAACTTGATGACGTAAAACAATATAAACGTATTTTTCTGGAAGACAGAAGTTCAAAATTATGGTGTTAGCAGGGCTGTGCCCCTCTGAAGGCTCTAGGGAAGAATCTGTCCTTGCCTCTGTCATCCCAGATCAGCTGCTAACTCCAATCTCTGCCTCTATCTTCACATGGCCTTCTCCTCTTTTCTAGAACACTTATCATTGGATTTAGGGCCCAAGAAAGTAATCTAGGATGATCTCTTCTCAAGATCCTTTTCTGAATTATATCTACAAAGACCCATTTTCCAAAATAAGAGCATATTCACAGGTTCCAGGGTGATGGGTTAGGAGCGGACATATCTTTTTTGGGGGGTCACCATTTAAGTCACTGCAAAGCTCATGACTCTAAAGGATAGGAACTTAAGCTGTTACCCTTGTATGAGAAATATGCATATTACACTGAGACTACTGAAGACTAAAAGGCTTTCACAACCCCAAAGAACAAGGACAGTGGGAGGAGGGCTTGGACTTGAGGGGCTGCTTGAGATGGCACAAGTCACAACAGTGCTCAGCAGGCAATGATTTAGGTGTGCAGAGTCTCTTGAGGTGGAGGGAATCCCTAGATGATCTTCAAGATGACTCTTTACCTTCTGTTCACATAATATGGTCAGATATTTTAATATAATAAATTATCCCCCACCACTGCTTTTTAAAAAAAATTACCCCAGACCCAGTCTATGAAAAAAAATGAGACGTAAAAAAAAATACTAAAAAACAGAATGTTAAGCTTTCCCTTAACATTTCCAGGAAATGAGCTGATACCCAGATAAACTAGAGAATTCTTTCAAAAACCCAGCTTTATTAAGATATAATTCACATACCATACAATTCAGTCCATTTAAACAATTCAAAGTTTTTTTTAGTATGTTCACAGGATTGTGCAACATCGCTCTGATTTTAAATCCACTAGCCCTTTCTAAAGAAATCTGACTTCTTATTGTTATGATTTTGTCTGCATTGATAGTGAAAAGCAGATGTATAAACAAGGAAAAAACTCCTGAGCAAAAAGATAATCTCTAAATTGAAGAATTCTTAAATTCAACTTTTGAATACATTTTGATCAATGGATGTGGAGAAAAATGTAATGAGATATAGGAGCTGCAAGTAGGATCTCAGCCACATGAGGAAGTTCAGACCTGTGAAAGGCAGCAGCTGTTCTGCTTAGCCTTATTCTGGGACAAGACAAGGTCTTAGCTCAGAAAGGACATATTCTTAGGGCACAGCCAAATTTTGTCTTTACAGCTCATGTTATCCAGACAGAGTTATTGAAGTATGAGGGGGAGGGGGTTGTTACTGTCATTTTCTGGATATTAGGGCAGATTTGAAAATACTTGTTTTTATAGTCATTTTGATCCCATAAATCTGCGAGTCCTGTTAAGGTAGAATTATATGAAAATGGAACATTTATGGTATCTGTGGTTTCTCTGAGGAAGCACATTGTATTTCTGTTTCTGGGTGTGTATGTGTGAAGTTAGCCATCAATAAAAATTTCTATAGGAGATTGCTATAATACTATGATTTCCTGCATTATTGAGGACCAGAGAATAACAAAATAATTTTTAAAAAATTCTTTGAAGTTCAATGAAACAGACTTTTTCCCTAAATGCTTATTTACTTTAATCAATCTGGAGAAGATATTAGTTTAGAACACTCTCTAATTTCAAAGGAACCAAGAAAAGAGAACCTGACTGAAATGGATCAAAATAAATCCAATGAAACAACAGTAACTAAATTACAGGTTCTACCCTGAGTTTTATCAAAACAATGCTGTATTTGAATTTATCCAAGGTCTTACAAAATAAGGAATTGTAAAATCAACACTAAGGAAAACCTTTTACAAATCAGACTCAGCAAGTATTGCTCTTTCTGGCTGTGAATGCCTTTGGGAAAATCAAGTATTTCTGAACCATTCTGAGGGGTATTTGCCCTTTGCCTCACATATCTCCATAAAATCAAGTCCCTTTAGAAAATAAACTTGAGTTTTTTTGATGGTCTAGCTACCATAAAAGTGATACATTCCCTTTTTCCTTAAATCATTGTCTTATTTTACATGCTTATTTTAAGCTTTAAGCCTACGGGTCGTAGACTCTCCCTAATTCAGAATACTCAGTAAATAGGAAATTTAGTTCAATGTCTGTTACTATATTTATAAGACTTAAGAATTTTTAATGTCCTTTCACCTTGTTTTAAGTTTAGAGTCCTGAACTGCATTTTCTTGTACAACTATGATTATTAACCCTAGCAGCACATACAAAAGAAAGTGTTTTGTCTTTAATTGAAAGAATATAAAGTGATTTGATGAGTACAGGGAGAGGACAAAGAGAAAGCACAAGTTTAAATTAATGAAATTGATTTATGCTGCATATTTCCTTAGTTTTAAGTGAAGGAACCTTCAATTTTCCTCAGGTACATATTCTCTCTTTCCTGATCACCGAGCCTTCAAATTACCCCTCCTATCAAGTTTTGCCCAAATTTCTCATAATTCTTTCTGAACAGGTCACCTCTTTTCATTTTCCCTTCTGGTCCTTGTTCAAATACTTATACTTAGAATTACCTTCATAGAACATACAATTTCATTTTCAGTTTTTTCCTCTAGGAACTTTCATGTTTCTAAATGGACCTCTTTAATCCCTTTAAACATTATTATTAAAATTTAAGTTAAGCCAAAAGGAATAAAGCATGGTATCCATTTACCCCAAACCTCTACACGAAATCTAGTGTTTCTGATTCTTATGCATTTTTTATGCTTTTATTGAACATTGTTGTCTTCTTATGAAATTTTTAGACTTAACGTTTTATTCCTAAGAGAACCTCAGCACACATCATAGCAAAATCTTAGCTCCTAGAACTTTCAGGGTTAGAGTAAAAATAGCTTAACTTCAAAATCACAGTAGAGTAGTAAATACACCATACATGATTTATCTCTCAAATTACCAAAAAATATCCCACATGCCCAGAGATCCATGCTATGTGTATTCTTTGTGGTGCAGCAGTCCCATCCTATATCATGGAAGCACTATCAGAGTTTACTGGTGCTGGTCAGTCAGTCCCCCACTTACTTCCCTTGTCTAGACAGCACTCTCTTTTCGTTGGATGCTAAGTCAGAGAAAAAGAAGAGAAAAGAAACATAAAACCCTGAATTCTAACACTGTCACAATGATTTTGAAAATAAATAAATCATAATCATTATTCTTTAGTGTTCTTGAAAGTGCAATCCACAGGGATATGTAAAATAAAGATGTATTTTCAGTTGATTTTCTTCTGACAATGAGATATCTTTTTCATTTCCATAGCAAAAGCAACATAATCTTTTTCAACATTAACTACTTAATTTTGCTTCCTCATTTAAGGAGCTGATTTTTTTTTCTTCCTCCTTTTAGTAATCTTGCCTTTTGGGAAACAAAATGCTAAGGATCAAAGGGAAAGATTCAGATGCTGTCGAGACGCATCTTTAAACATTTGAGTTAGCTTTCTTCTGACTCTTTTGACCACTAGCAAGGGATTTTCACCTCCAAGTCTATAACCCAGTATATTCGAGAGACTGTGGACACAAAAATCCATTTCCCAAAGTATTTGAGGTTAATAGTGAGATGCTTTTCATTCTCTCTTGGTTCATTTAACAGTGATGTTACAGTGGGATGATGATGATAGATTCCTGGTTTCTGTTTGTTCTTTACCAAAAGTGTGACCTTATTGTAGTAACCACTGGCAAGATGATAAACAGATTTAGTTGGTGTTGCCTTGAGACAAACACATTATTTGACCTTAATAAATCACTGCTATTGATCAAAATAAAGCTTCTAGCCATCAAATATGCTGACCTACAGTGTTAGGAGGCTATGGATTAGCTTCATTTTCACATCTCAATTAATATTATCCTTATCTACAAGCTTGAAAGTCAGTTTCGGTCTTATTTTAACCCCTCATACATTTTCTTCATTTTCAGATAAAATAAAACTTTGATACATGCTGCTAAATATTTGTTGAGGCTAAATTCAACAAAATTGTCTCTGGTGTTCTAAATCTTCATGGTCATTTATCTTAGCCATGACCACACAAAGATGTTACTAGCAAGTTGCTAGAAGCTATTTTTGTTAGTAACATTGGTCTCCACTGGAAATGGGACCTAAGCTAAAGTTTAGATTAGCAAGCTTTGAAATTTCTTACAGTTAATTTAAAGGTGACTCATGAATATATACAGGGAAAATAAAGTATCGTCATACTGTATACATAACTTTTGTAACATTGGTACTCAGATAAAAATCAAGTGTAGAACAATAAATGATATATATGGATTAATGGATTTTGGTGGGCAGCAATTTTCTTCTGGATCATGCAGAGTAATTGGCATTACATTTTTTGAAGGATTCCTGTTATTAGTAAACTATTGGATGGATACTGTTAATATAGTGTAGGTCTTTTGGTCAAAAACTGGTTTGGGACTATTGCCTGACCCTTTTTAAAGTTCTTAGAACTATGGCATGAGAAAAATTTATCTTTCCAATATTGAACTTGATCAAAATATTCAGTGGAACTCTTGTAACTTGAACGCAAAGAACTCAGAAATCACAAGGGTTGGCAAAACCTTTGTGCTTGACAGAGTTATGGTATGATAATTTAAAATGTCATTCTAAAGCGAGCACAATGGCAAAGAATAAAAAAAAAAATTCCTCAGATATAATAAAATCAACCTGCAACTATGGGATTCTACAGGCCAATAAAGCCTATAATTCCTTTTTGGGCTCTTATTCTAACACTGAATGGGTTTGCATTCCAATATTTGAGACAATTAAATACACCAGAGCTATTAAAAATTGGAATTGCAAATATTAATAAGGGAGATGTGCACCACGAGGTGGAATGTTTTTCTTTTTCTCACCTTTCTGCATGTTCACATTATGGAAAGACATGTCAGTCATCTGCTTTTAGCTTTTAACTAGAATCCACACTTTCAAACTGTAAATTGTGTCACTTTTCAAAGCCATAAGGGAGTTTCAGAGCAGATCATCATTATTCTCTGGTAAACTCTTCTCTTTCCACGCCTCTCACCTTTGAACAAAGTTAAGAAACTATTCATTTTTTTATTCTAGGTGTTATTTTTATTAAAAAACTGCTTAAAGTTGGGACAATTATAATCTAGGTAATCAATTCATGATTACACATTCTTCCTATTAACATGCTTTCATGTATACCAAATTAGGCATCTGTCTAATAATGTGGCTGAGCAAATCTATTCAGAAATCCACAACATCTACCCGAATACGCAAGCAGAGAGATTTACTAGTATACCTCTGTCTCTTCTCAGTGGATCTAAAATCCTCTCCTCCAACAAACTGCATATACCATAAGTACAGAGGAACTTTGTTTTAAGAAGGCCTCTTTATGATTCATGCTGTGTGGAAGATCACATCTTTTGTAAAAGACACACTGGTTGCTTACCTAAACAGCCATTCCTCTTTCCTATTCTTTGCTAAGAGAATCCTGATTTTGTTCAGGTATCATGAAGGGACTATTATACTCAAGAATGATAGGTCCCTTTTCCAGATTTAGTGGATCAATTATGATTGGATTGGATTAAGCCAGATAGATAATTCCTTCTCTTTGTAACTAGCTGTTCTAGAGTTGGACATATGATTGTACTGGCCAATGAGATACAAAGGATATCATCAGGGGACTTCTAGGAAACATTTTCTTCCCCGATAAAAAAGAAAGCACAGGCTCTCTCTGCCTAGAGGAGCCCGCACTAAATCTTGGTGTCTATTTCCGTCTTTGTCTCCCATTTCTCAGCAAGCTCTGTTCTTTCCCCCATTTCCCAATAAATTCTTTTTACTGGCAAAAAAAAAAAAAAGCACTGAAGAAAAAAGATACTCTTTGCCTGTGCTCCCCACCACCCCATTTCCTGGTTGGATTTTTATGTGAGAATGTGATGTTTGGAGCTGAGGCAGCTGTCTTGCAGTCATGCTTATAAAGTCAAGAGAAGCGCAAAGTTACTGACTCAACCAACAAACTGGCTTCGGAATGGAATTGCCTACACTCAGATTTATCTTATCTGAAATAATTCACTGCCTTTATTGTGTAAGCACCCTATCAGAATAAATTATGCTGTTGTTACAACCCAAAGTCCCAGGTACTTAAAACACCAAAAGGTTTATTTCTCACTTGTATTACAAGTATATTGTGGCTTAGCAAGGGCTTCTGCTTATTGCAGTAACTCAGGGACTTGGATTGATGGAGCAGGCTCATCTCCAAAATTGCTGATTTCTGTTCCAGAAAGAAGAATAAGATTTGCATGGTCTGGTATCAGTAATTAAATGCTCTAGCCCAGAAGTGATACATGTCATTTCCATTCACAACTCACTGCCCAGAACTAGTCACACAATTCCACCACAGAAGGGTCAGGAAGCACAATTCTGTTATGCACCCTAAAGGAGGGAGAATCAGAAAAACCATTGAACAATACTAATGACCACCATGTCAGTTTAAAATGAGAATCTTGTTACTTGCAGTAGAAGGCATCCCGATTATAATGATAATAATAATATGTAAAAGTATTGAATGTTACTTATTTAGCATTTCTCTCAGTTTTACATGTGTCAACTTATTTAATATGTACAACAAGCTTACAATGTAAGTACTGTTATCATTCCCATTTTACCTTGAAAAACTGTCTCAGAAGTTTCTTGCTGAAATTCATTTAGTAGCTTAATGTCAAAGAGTCATGATTTTAACTTAGGCAGTTTAGCTCCAAAATCTACATTCTTAGCTACCACGCTGTGAATTTCTAATACTTTTGTTTTTCAAATCTCTATTATTAATCTATCTATCTATCTATCTATCTATCTATCTATCTATCTATCTATCTATCTATCTATCTTTCTATCTATGTAATCTATCTCTGTAATCTATCTATTTAATCTACGTAATGTTAAGAAAAAAATATGTGTAATTATGGTTGCTTTTTAAAAAAAAAACATAAAATTCATCATAGAATGTTTCTCAGTTACTTATTAAGTTATTTGGAATCATCACAGTAGACAAACAAATTTTGAATCAATTTTCTCAAAGCATGGGGGGGGAGTAGTTTTTCATCCATGATACAGAGGAGCAAAATAGATGTTATAAATTACCAAGGCTGAGGCCTCAATCACTAACAGCTTGAGCCCTACTCACTTGGGGGTGACACAAAATTGAACACACCTTTCGCTGTTATTGGAAAGAAGGAAGTACCCACAACTCAGAGCTATTCACTCAGTGGGTACTTAAATTCTATATACAGATAAATCTTATCTTCAGACAATGACTGTAGATAGTTATCATCCATAGAAGTATGACTATTCTCCCACTTATTATTTATTGGAAGAGTATTTTCCTACCAGTACTTGTTAACTAAATGAGGGGGCATCTAGACTTGGTGATTCTGGAAGCTTATATGGCTCAAATGTTCATTTTCTCTTATCTGAGCCAGTTCTATTTGTTTTCCAGGAATATTTTTCTCATTTAACCTCCCTGAATTTTGATTTTGGAGTATTAATTGAATTTTTTTCTCCCAGTTCACATCTGCTTGGTAAAAGCACCCCAATTCCCCTTTGGGAATCTACTTCTCCCTCATTCTTGATCAAGGTAGTTTGTTATTGGTTCCATCATCCCTTCTCCAGAAAGGCATTCATCTTAGGTCTAGTGAATCAGGATATCCTATTTCCCTAGAGCATAATGATTGGTCCATAGATGGGCACATGATCCAAATTGGCATAATAATACTCAGACTTGGGACTATTGTAACAGATGCTGGATCTAGAAAGAGAAGAAGGTGAGCAGAGATTTTTCCGTCCTTTTTACTGGTGTTTCTTCACACTGAGACCAATGTCAGCATATGGTAAGCATTCAACAAGTATTTGTTGAATGAATGAAAAAGTCACTGGATGCTGGAATTACTTGCTTTGCAGGTTGAAAGTCAGCATTGAGCTGCCAGGCAGCAAACATGAGGAGAACTCCTGCCTGAGAAGGAAGTCAAAATTGAAGAAATCCAAACTACAAGATGAAAAGAGAGAGAAACACTGAATTCTGATGATATCATTTGAGCTTTAGAACTCAACTGTGCTGAAAGCCAGTGTATGCGAGTGCTTGTTAGTTTCAAGAGCCAAAAATTTTCCTTATCACTTATGTAAGTTGGAGATAGGTTTCACCAAAATAGTGCTTATGAATAGATCAGCCATTTCTCTGCCTGAAGACTCACTACCTCTGGGCAATAATAATGGAATGACCAAAATTTTATCACCCTAAGTCAAGGACTTCAACATTTCATTCCTAAGTATTATATCAGGGACTATCTATACTGCAGCAATAAAAACATCTCCAAAAATGTACCAAAATTGTGCATGAGAATTACTCTCTAAATTAAAACATTTGAAGTGGTCTACTCTTCCTGGACTAAGGGAAGTTGAGATACCTGAGAGTGCTTCAATTTAAGTGGTTATTCCAGGGAAACCCTTGATGGGATACTAAGGATACATTTAAAAACTAGGATTGTATTTATTAATAAAGGATTTGTGAGAAGAAGAGCTTAGGGCTCTATCACATAGGAAGTCACCTGATCCTGGGAAGCAGGCATAATAACCAGTGGCCCTTTCTTTCTTTGGAGGACTTCTAGGAGGAGTGTTGTTCTACCAAGTTTAGCTCTTGTCCTGAATCTGTCTCCCCCCAGGATGAGCCTTCTCTAGATGGCTTTATCTTCTCACCATTTATCCTTCCACCTCTTGTTGGGATGCAACACTTTGGGGAAAAGGTGAATAAATGAGGGAATAAATTTCATAGTTATTGCCCTTCAGCACCTCTAAGTTTGGAACAGCTTTATCACTCCAGATAATAGGCTTAAGAGGTGGAAAATGGCTAAAATCTACAATTGAAGAATGAAATCACTTTATTCTGTCAAGGATCTCCTGCCTCTCAAAACAGACAATTAATTGACTTCATGAATTTGTGCTGGTTCAATGTTCTGAGATTTTCTATACAATCATTTATGTGTTAGAATTAATCCCATCAACTACTGCCTTTTCAGGCATCAACTGTGACTTCCTACCTGTCAAAGTATTCAGTTGACTTCGACTTTTGACCTGAAAGGTATTTGTCTCATCAATATATGAGTTCTGACACGTTACAGAACCAACCCTGTTTTCCCTGTCCACATCCCAAATAAGCTGCCTTTTCATCTTTTGCCTTTTGTTAAAGATATCATTTCACCATCCTTCCAGTTTTATTCTTAGGTTCATTTTGCTATCTCTCTTTTCTTTGCCACACATTTACATTCTGTCTACTGCCAATTCCTTTCCATGGCATTTTTGCCACTCAAGGTTTCTTCTTTTCATAAACACCATCCTTCTCTATGCTTTTACTATTTCATGCCTGAATTGCTATAATGATTTCTAAGCAAGTAGGCAAGAAGGTTCTCTGGCTTTGACAATGTGAAAATAATTTTCTTTTCTTGAATGTTTACTTTCTGCTTTTGAGAATGCTAGGTAAGTTGATATTACAATCACTTTAGCAATGGCAGTTTCTCCATCAACTGCCAATCCAACCTCTCCCTCTATTGATTCCTTGTTTCTTTATAACATGACATATGTCTTTTAAGCAATATAATCATGCTATACTCTCCATCCACCTCACTACTTCCTACTACCTATTAAATCCTGTCTTTTGGATATAAAAATAATGTTCTTGAGTCTTCATTGATGGAGAATTCACTTTGAGCCATTTTCTCAGAAATGTCATTGGGTTTGCAGCAATCTTTATATGCCTAGTTCACCTGATGCAATGTGGGGCATTGCATCAGGTGGGATTTAATCCTGGATGGGATTAAAGTAGCCTGTGTTGTTAACTGGGTCAAATGGACTTAATTCTGCCTCAATGAAGTTTAAAAATTTGACCTAACCAGCCTAACTGCCTTTTGTTCTTTCTTTCTTTATTTAACAAATAAGATCTCTATTTACATTCATTGTCTGTAAACCAAAATTCAAAATGTACTTTCTCAAGAGGAATATATTTAGCCTTCAAGATGGCTATAATTTTCCACTGCATTTTTACAGTTTTTCACTATAGTGTCCCATACTTTTTGAATTACTGCTTTGGAAAAGTGCTCTCCAACTTTTTGTAAGCACTTTTTTTCTTTTCTTGTCAAATTAACAGCCTTTTGATTATCTATGAATACGTGCTACAAGCACCTATTATGTTGTAACTTTCCCCTACTGCCATTGCCGTGAATTGGAGAAGGTTGTTTGGTGCACAGCAGGCTCTCATTAAATGTTGATTTATTGACTGCCAATATGTAGGTGGTTGCAAAACAATCTAGCATGTGTAATGGGAACATGTTTTTATTTTTTTCAATTGGTAGTGAGATGTAGACATCCCCAGCATCCTTAATAATGTCCCATAAATTGTTTCTTTCACAGTGAAGAGTTGTGAATCACTGATTATGCATGTGCTATTGCACATTATACCTGATATATCCTAATGGTAGCATGTTAGTTCTAGTCAAGACTGTTTATATGACAATGTTATGAAGTAGAATTGTGAGAAAAATCCATCTCTGCTTCATAGCTTTTATCTATCTTTTTACTTTCATGAAATCCTCTTAAATTACTCTGCTAGACACTTCTAGCACTGAAGGGGCCATGTATCATGTGTATTTGGTGTCTCAACTATACTAACATTACTATGTAGTCAACAAGGGATTTTGTTGAATTTAATTAGACAACCACAGAGACTAATTTTGGAAATTGCGCCTGAGTTGCTCCTTAGAAAAGTTTTTCTTGGCTTTGGTAAGAATTAATGAAATTGCTATTGTTATTTTCAATATTATTTTTCTTCTTTTTGCCACAAGTTTTTGCAGCTACATTTCTCTTCCCATAAACACTACCTGTCATAAAATTCTGCATAAAAATATAATGTTCTGATTATGAAATCAAAGTAGGGTTAAAAGTTATTTATTTATATTTGAGTTTTTAAGTTGCTAGCAAGGTGATATTTTTTAAAAGCATGGCTTCTATACAAAGACATGACTATTTCAAAGTCATTCCTTTGGTGAGAAAACTCATTGCTCATACTAAATCTTGAGGCCATAATAGCTGTCATTCCTGTGGAAACAATTTCTAGGAATTGCATTTACTTGCTAAGACTGTCACCTACTTCATGACAGTAAGTTTTAGAATAACTTTTAAGGTGCTCTTTCCATTCTTGGCACATGAGAAGAGAAACTAAAGAGAGAAATTTCAGTTTTGTAAAAAAGCTATTCAAAAGTCAAATTAGAAGCCCAGTTCAGTACTAAGTTAAAATGTGTGGAAACTAATGGAGAAAGGTTAATATAGCATGGATTCCTTTATGATCAAATATTGATGTTACCTGCAGAACTATATAAAAATGAAACTTTCTATGATGAGAGAAAACAATGCAAAAGGATGGTGAAGGAAATCATGGAGAAGGTCCTTGAGGATCAAGGTTACCAAAGAGGAAAAAAGCTTTAGGAAATTGTAAAGATAATGATAGCATAGCAATGTGCAGAGCCAATGATAGTGATGAAGGTATTAACAAAGGCACTTTAATTTTAGGCCAGAAAAAGAACAGAGAAGACTGATAATTACCAGTACGCCATCCTTTGCTGTAGTATTTTAAAGGACACTGAATGAAATTGAGATGAATTAATCAATTGTTTTAACACATTCGAAAATGTGGTGTAAGAGTCCATTGTGAAACTGGGTAAAATGTATAGCAAATTTCTTTTACTTTATGATAAATTATACAGGATTATACTTTTATGTCATAAGAGTTATACCACATTGTAAGCTTTATTAGGTGTAATTATCCTTTTTTCCTACAATTTCTTTTTCATTATTCATGCTAAGTAAATTTGTAATCTTGCCCCTTTTCCCACCCCCTCCTTTGATGCTCTGTTAATCATAGCACATTTAGTGAGTAGGGTTTTAACATTTCAGCTAGTCTATCATTGAAAGCAAAAAAACATGCCACTCTGGGATGGGTTTAGCTTTAGAGCCCTTGTGCTTGCAATTGATTGTTTAGTTTGCGAAAAGGGATGAAATTTTCTGCAATTCATCTCTGACTTTAGCAATTCTTGCTCCCAAGCAAGGTCCTTAAATTCATTTTTGTGGCATTGACTTTGCTTTAGAATTAATTTCAATCTAACAAGTGATCTTATTTGAATTTACCAGCAAAATCACATCAATGTGAAAAAATACTCTGATTTTCTGCTTGATACTGAAATGTGAGAAAGTAGAGGATTATTCTTGAGTATTTTAAGAATTTCTATTTAATAAGCTACAGAGATAAATATCACAGAAAAATGAAGAAATGGGAGAACTGTTCTTTTCAAGTTTTGGAGACACTTTTTGGAGAAAAGTGGCAAATACCTTCATATTCAAGTTACCTATTAAATGCAATATACAAGTTTTACGGGAGTTTTGTGAGGAGGCAGCATTTAGTAGTAGATAAGAGCCTGGATAGTTTAGGATTGAATCCTGCCTCTACAACTTTGTATTTGAATGACCCCTGTTATTGTATTAGTTTCCTATAGCTTCCGGAACAAATTACTCCAAACCGGGCAATGTAAAACAGCAGGAATTTATGCCTTCAGAGTTCTGAAGGCTAGAAATCTGAAACCAAGTTGTCAGCAGGGTTGGTTTCCTCTTGATGCTCAGTTGGAGAATCTGTTCCATGCCTCTCTCCCAGCTTCTGGTGATCGCCTGTCAGCAATCCTTATTGTTCCTTGGCTTGTAGATGAGTCATTCCCATCTCTCCCTCTATCTTCACGAGGCTTTCTCTTCTCTGCGTCTCTGTGTGTCTTCTCTTCTTATAAGAAGACCATTTACTGGATGTAGGGCCCACCTGGATCCAGTATAACTTAACTAATTACATTTGCAAAGATCCTATTTCCAAATAAGGTCACTGTCTTAGTTTCCTGGCTGCTAAAACAAATTCTATATAATGGTAATCTGAAACAATGGGAATTTATTGGTTCTCAGTTTTGGGTTTTGACTGCTTCAGCAAGGCCATGCTTTCTCCCTGAAGACTGTGACCTTCTGGGCTGGTTGCTGGAGATCTTTGCATCCTTGGCTTTTCTTTCACATGGCAATGCACGTGGTGACATCTTCTCCTTTCTCTTCTGGGTTCCTTTGACTTTTAGGTTTTTGTTCCTTCTCCTGGCCTCCTCTTATTATTACTGAATTTCTTCTGCTTATGGAGTCCAGTCATCTGGATTAAGGCCCATCTTATTTCAATTGGCTACATCCTAACTAAAATAACATATTCCAAAGGTTATATTTGCAATGGGTTCACACCCACAGGAATGGATCAAGATTAAGAATATGTTTTTCTGGGGTACATAATTCAAACAACCACAGTCACATTCTGAGTACACACCCCTTGGCAGTCACCTCTCAATCAGTCTATCCTTTCTCAGCCCTACATAACCACTAATCTAATTATATCTTTATAAATTGATTTATATTTATGTATTGTATAAATGGAATCATACAAGATATAGTACTTTCTGTCTGGTTTTGTTCACTTAGTACTGGTTTTTTCACTTCACATAATGTTTTTTTTTGGTCTGATATTAACATCTTGTAACATTAACATACATTTATTCAGTTTCAAAGAAAAACAGCTTTATATATGCAATATTACCCATATTCATATTTCACACGAGGTTTTAGAATGCTATACAGTCCCATGTTATATTTTTTAGCTTTCCTTCTAGTAATTTATATGACCTTAGGCTTTCCCTTTTAACCACAATCTAATCCATATAATAACACTGCTAATTACAAATATTATGTTGGATTTTCACATTTTCTATTCATTTCCAAAGATTAACACACATCCTTTTGACCAATACCACACTAGTTAACCCTCAGCTTTCCATTCTCTAACCTCATTCTATTTTCTCATGACTCATATTCAAGTTACTAACTCTATGTGATCACACAATATATTTAATTCACAATAGTGCAATTATACCATATTTTCCTTTTGTGTCTGGCTTGCTTCATACAACATAATGTCCTCCAGGTTCATCCATGCTGTCATATATTTTATAATTTCATTTCTTCTTACAGCTGCATAATATTACAGTGTGTATACACCACAATTTGTTTATCCATTCATCAGGTGATGGATACCTGGGCTGTTTCCATCGTTTGGCAATTGTGAATAATGCTGTTATGAACATTGGTGTGCAGATGTCTGTTCGTGTCACTGATTTCAGTTCTTCTGGGTATATACCTAGTAGTAGTATTGAAAGGTCACGTGGCAAATCTATACTCAACTTCTTTACGAACTGACAGTCTTCCACAGTTGCTGTACCATTCTACCATCCCACCAACAGTAAATAAGTATTCCTATCTTTCCACATCTGCTCCAACATTTGTGCTTTTCTGTCTTTTTAATAGTGGCTATTCTAATAGCTGTGAAATGATATCTCATTGTAGCTTTTATTTGCATCATTGCTAATGATGTTGAACATTTTTTCATGTTTTTTTTTTTTTTTCCACTTGTATTTCTTCTTTGGACAATGTCTATTCAAGTCTTTTGTGCATTTTTTGATTAGGTCATTTGTCTTTTTATTGTTGAGTTGTATAATCTCTTTATATATCATGAATATTAAACCCTTATTGGATATATGATTACCAAATATTTTCTGTCATTGAATCAACTGTCTTTTTAACCTTTTGACAAAGTCCTTTGAGGTGTAAAAGTGTTTAATTTTTATCTGTTTTTTCTTTTGTTGCTTACGTTTTGGGTGTAAGGTCCAAGAACCATCACTTACTACAAGGTCTTCAAGATGTTTCCCTACATTTTCTCCTATTAGTTTTATTGTCCTACCTTTTATATTTAGGTCTTTGATCCATTTTGAATTGATTCTTGTGTAGGGAGTGAGATAGGGGTCCTCTTTCATTCTTTTGGTTATGGATATCCAGTTCTCCCAGCACCATTTGTTGAAGAGACTGCTTTGTTCCATCAACATGGACTTGGTAGATTTGACAAAAACCAGATGGCCATAGAGATGAGGATTTATTTCTGATCTTTCAATTCTATTCCACTGATCAATGTGTCTATCTTTATTCCAATACCATGCTGTTTTGACCACTGTAGATTTGTGATGTGTTTCAAGGTCAGGCAGTGAAATTCCGCCTATATTGCTCTTCTGTTTCAGAATGTTTTTTGGCTATTCGGGTGCACTTTCTCTTCCAAATAAATTTGGTAATTGCCTTTTCTATTTCTGTAACGTAGGCTGTTGGAATTTTGATTGGTGTTGCATTGAATCTATAAATTAGCTTCGGTAAAATTGACATTTTCACCATATTTAGTTGTCCAATCCATGAACACGGACTGTCTTTCTATTTGTTTAGGTCATCATTAAATACTTTCAGCATTGTTTTGTAGTTTTTGGAATATAGGTCCTGTTCTCCCTTGGTTAAATTGATTCCTAGATATTTGAATCTCTTTGCTGCTATTGTGATTGGAATGTTTTCCCCAATTTCCTCCTCAGATTGTTCAATACTAGTGTGCAGAAACATTATTGATTTTTTTCATGTTGATCTTGTATCCTGCCACTTTGCTGAACTCATATTTATTCAAGTAGCTTTGTCATAGACATTTCAGAATTTTCTAAATATAAGATCATGTCTGCAAATAGTGAGAGTTTACTTCCTCTCTTCCTATTAGGATGCCTTTTATTTATTTTTTTCTTGTCTAATTGCTCTAGGTAGCACAGTGTTGAATAACAGTGGTGACAGTGGGCATCTTTGTCTTGTTCCTGATCTTAGAAGGGAAGCCTTCAACCTTCCCCCATTGAGTATGATGTTGGCTGTGGGTTTTTCATATATGCCCTTTATAATATTGAGGAATTTTCCTTCTATTCCTATCTTTTGAAGTGTTTTTATCAAGAAAGGATGCTGATTTTGCCGAATGCCTTTTTTGCATCAATTGAGGTGATCAAGGGTTTTTTTTCCTTCAATTTGTAAATATGCTGTATTACGTTAATTGATTTTCTTATGTTGAACCAGCCATGCTCACCAGGAATAAATCCCACTTGATTATGGTGTATAATTCTTTTGTTATGGTGTTGGATTCATTTGTAAAGAATTTTGTTGTGAATTTTTGCATCTATGTCCATTAGAGAGATTGGTCTGTAATTTTCTTTTCTTGTAGTATCTT